>JAHKKF010522803.1:0-23477 GCA_019740295.1 Labeo calbasu
ATTACAAGTTACCCTGTTTAAAATGTAATAAGCAGTAGCTATTTCAGTTACTTTATTAATGTAGTTGATTACATTTGATTACTTTTTGATTACTTTTCTAAATTTCTAACAAATGTTTTCAACCATTAATCATTTTGAAACATTTAAAGTCAGGTTTTTCACCTTACAGTAGTACTCAACACTTATTGTCAGACTAGTTATTGCCCAATACTGCTTAATAGTGACATTTTTAAATGGTAAAAAGATCTCACTCACATACCTACAAGCTCCTTGCTGGCCCGTTTGCTTGAGTTTCCTTTAGGTCTTTTGATCGGAGGCTTTGCAGTGATACATGTCCCACCAGTGTTTCTTTTCCCATCCTCATTGTGCAGTGATCTTGATCTTGGTCTCATAGAATTGCATCTGCTAAAATTACCTGTTCCTGCATCATCAGTGTCACAAACATAGAATGATCTTGAACGAGGTCTTATGTAGCTTCTGTCCTTGTCAGTCTCTCCCGCTGAGTGTTTTGTCTCCTCAAAGCCGTAAAGAGATCGAGAACGGAGTCTACCACAGTTTGTCCGGTCTGCATACTGTGAATTATTGCCATCCTCCACATTCCGGACATTCAGATTTGTAGAGCCAAAATGGGCACATGCAATATTTGTAACCTGGAGCATGGCCCCAACCACTCATGTCAAAGAGACTTTCGAAGTTTAGTTCACAGTTGGTTTGTTGTTCTCTTTGTGATGTCCTGAGACAAACGGGTTTTGTTCAGATGATGAGACTGTCACGTGATCTGCACAGGTGGCTGTAGTACTAGTGTATAAACAGTGGAAAATTTCAGACAGCCTCTGGTATTTTCTGTGTTTTGCAACCTGTGAATATAAGCACCTGAGTATGAACACTGGTAATAAAACCATTGATATAACATAGCATCACAATGATGTGTAGCAATTAAATTCAACATCAAACATAAAAAAAAACAAAAGGGATTTAACTTAACTTTTTTGTGTTGGGTTTATTCTTAAAAGCCAAAAGCAATTAAAAAAAAAAAAAACAGCATTGACAGAATCAGACAGTTTTCAAAGCTGTTATAACACTTATATATGAAATGAATTTGATGTAGCTACCTCTTTGGGTTTAAAAACAGAGAAAATCTGTCTTCTTGAAGTGTCACAGAATGTTTGTACCAGACACATTTTAATGCCTGTTTTTCCAGGAAATTCCAAAAGTCAGTTCTGTTTTCAACACACTGTTATTTATTCAAACACATATATGTTTGAATGTGAAACAAAATGGTAAGGCTCAAAATGGGGGCTAATAGCAATAAATAAGATGCTAAGCTGGTTCTTTTTGTTAGAATGTTACATGTTAACACACTTAGGTTAAGGTTTATCTTATAAACATTACACTGCTTCATATTAAATTAACCAGATATAAATAAATACATTTCTAAACATAACAGTTTATTTTTATCCATTAGGTACAAAAGGTACACAAGCTGTCACTAGGGTGGTACACTTTCAAAAATAATATGTACCTTCAAGGTACTTATATTCAATAGTTTACCATTTTAATATTGGTAATATTTTAATATTGTACCAATAAAAATGAATAATTGTGGTTTCAATTTGAGAATCCAGAATACATAGCTTAGTTGAAGCAGTGTTTTTGAACAAATCTGAAAGTAAAAACCAAACACATGAGGTACTAACCTTTGTGTAGGTGGTCTCTTTGGGGGCCTTCAGGGCAAAGGTGTCAACAGAGCATGCCTTGTGAGATGCTGTTACATATTTTCTGTGATGATCTGTTTTCCCCTCAGTGGGAGCTTGGTGGTCACAGGTGCTTCCTCAGGGGACTTGGTGGGCACAGTTGCTCTCTTTGGGGACTCAACATGCACAAGACGCTTACTTGTGGGTACCCAGTGGGTGCTGTTCTCATTTTAAGGTCTTGGAAGGTGATTGACAGTTCATCCAAAAATGAAAATGATTGATTTACTCACCCTCATGCCATCTTAGGTGTATATGACTTTCTTTTTTCAGATGAATACAATCAGACTTCTATTAAAAAATGTCCTGGCACTTCCAAGCTTTATAATGGCAGTGAATGGGTGTTGAGTTTTTGAAACCAGTTTTCTCTTAGGTTTACATCAAAATCCTCCAACATTGTTCTTTACAAATCCTCGTTTTGTACGTCTAATTTGTGACAGGTGTTTTGCTCACTCTACTGTGCTTCCACGTTCGTCACTTCTCACCGGAGCTTATGCTGTCATGTATGCGTGTATGACATTAGCACCGAATTTTCAAGAAATGTCAAACAGAACACACTTACACTGCCTTGCAGTTGTTTAGCCAGGGGAAGATACCTGCAGCAGTGGTCCTCATCCTCACTTGTTGGCCCTGGAGTCAGAAGACCTGTAGTTTGGGACATTCCATCATCTGGTCATGCAAGAAACAATCCCAACTCTGCTTTTATGAAGATAACTGTCCTGTTATCTATCTGTGAAACACTGTGAGAGAAAAAGAGAGGGACTAGATGAGTAAACAAATAAAAGATCAGGCTACAGAGGGGCATGTCAAAGTCAGACATGCCTCTTTGCCAGTTGTAATGCCTGGTTACTGTTTTAAACTTGGCCCAGGTTTTTAAAAGATTTTTGGGTCAGCACACCTTAATAGCTTTAACAATTGATTGGCAATTAAGTTTAGAATACAATGAATTTAGGCCCAAATTATGCAGAGCTGTAATAGCTGCTAATGGTGGATATTTTGATTAATCGAAAATTACTTTTTTTTCTATGTATAAACTGTTTATGTAATAAAATATGTTTTCGTAGTTTGTGTTGTCCCTTGTCAGTGCAAAATTATCACAAATTAAAAAGGATTCATGCCAATATTGTCCAAAACCCCACTTTTCTAGGGCGTTTCCAAACTTTTGGAGGGCAGTATATATATGTCAGCGTATATAGTATTGTTTGTAAAGAGTTATTTAACACCAAYTACAATCTTTATTCTCGGATAGTATAGTGTACAATGGCTTCAATAATTAATGGCACAATAATCATCATTCATTAATATAATTTGACGGTCCCATTGTCTCTAATAAGATCTGTTTAGGTTGCATGTACAGTAATGGGTCTGATTCTCTTGCTAATTTACAGACATTTTTATGATTATTTCAATAATTTATGGAAAATGTGCCTAGAGATTAAGTACAATTTCTGTATATTTTTGAGTGTTTGAGTGTTTCATCAAAGAGGAGAATGACGTTTTAATTAATTTTGGAACATTTTGATTATAATTAGATACTTCCAATAAAGAGCAAAATTAACATACTAGTTCATTTAAAAAAAAAAAAAAAAAAGAACCATCAATAATTCCTTGTCGAAAAATTGTAAAGGTTGTATCTGCAAGGTGAAGTAGCTACTGACAATGCAAGTTGTGAGATTTTTGTGAGATACCTGTTTTGCAGTATCTCCCACTCAGCTGCTTTAAGCATGGTTCTCTTTGCAAGTGTTCTTGTAACAAATGACTAAAACAAGAACAATTCTTATAGATCAAAATCCGTTGCAAGTCATCAATTTATTTACATTAGTCATCAATTTATTATAAATATAAATTGTTTAAAATTACTTTCAGTGCATAACCATTCTTGGAAAAATAAATCTTAATAAAAGAAGTCTGGATGTTTTAAATATCTCATGTAAATAAAATTAGCATAAATAATCATCCTAGAACAACCCACCCATGATCGACTGAATCAACAACTCTCTACATGTTACATCGTTATGCCTATAGGTGGTAGCAGGGACCGTCGTTTACAAATAAGTTCTCTCAAAAAATCGTTCAAAAACGTTTTAATTTATAAAGTGACTGTATGTATGAAAGAATTTTAAGTCTATTTGTTAAAAAACGCTGGCTAATCATTTCGGCTAATCAAAGTGCTCGGTGTAATTTCGCTATTATTTACTTATGAATTCGGTGTATCTGACTCCATGGTCTCTCTATTCTCATTTAATAAAAATAATTTCAACTCAAACCTAAATTTTACGTCTACATATTAATTTATTTGAGAGGTAGTCGTGCAAAAGTGAGCTAATGTAGCATATTAACCAATATTAAGCAAATGCATACGTAAAATACGAAAGCTCGCAAAAGGCTTGTAACGTTAATCTAAATATTATAGTAACAATGTATTAAACAATGTAACGTTTATTTTACAGCTGTAAGAACGTTAACTGTGTATTAATATTGAGTGTACCTGAGATTTTTAATTTATTCCCTCAGTGTGTCTGTATGAGGCCACCGTCTGACGTCACGCCAAACAGGAACTAGCAGTGCGCTGTTTATGTTGATGATTTTGCTCTGCGTTTATACACAGACGCTTTTTATAACTGAAACGAAACTGCCGCAATATGTCACAGGATTTGTGGTATGCATTTCAAAATGTTATCGTTAATAGATGTGAAGTCTACAGTTCTATATCGCAGACTTCAAACTTCATTTGCTGTTTAGTTCAGTGAATCTGTAGCAGTCAGATCAATTCAGACTGTATTTGTCTGTGTATTTATTTTCTTTGTTGCTCATCCTATAACTTTAATAGGTGATTCTGTGTTTGTGTATATATGTATATTTTTTACTCAGCAAAAAGTGGTATAAATGTTGCTAGGCCGGTTAGATGAGATGTGTCACATGGTTTTGTTGATGACAATCTTGTGATTTAAATCACTGAAAAAAATGGTGGAATGTGTAGCTGGTGTAAAGCTGTTTTACCAGACGTACATTTTTGTTTTGTTTTACATCATTTAGGTTGCAGAATTATGATGCAGCTTGTCGGCTGGCTCAAGAAATTGCAGAAAATATCCATGAAAGAAACAGACAGCAGAGGACTGGAGGAAACCCAGCCAAGGTAAAGACAGGGTTTTATTTATTTATAATAATTATAAGAAATTTTTAAATGATCTTTGTGCTGTTATGTCACTCTTGTCTTTGTTTGTACTTGTAGCTCAACATGACACTGAGAGCATCATTACAGAAGCTCAAACAGAATATAGCACAGCTCAGGGAGACACTTATTCGAGCTTCTGCTCAACGGCATATGTATCCTTTCCAGAAAAAAAAAAAAATATATTTTCTTGATACTGATTTCATGCCTCACAGAAAGTGAGAGTGGAACCCAAAGATTTTGAGATATTACTGAAGTGTTATTGAAGTCATTTAATAAAGTAACCAACCAAACTGAATTTATTATTTGCTGATTATCCTGTCCTCCAGTAAGCTTGTAACTCTTCTCACTGGCACTGTGAATCTATTTTTTGCTGTTGTTGTTGTTTTTAGATTGCAGAACTGGCAGAAAACAAACACAGAATCTTAATATTAAGGTGAACTTCCTTTTAATAAAGAGAAAAAAGTGTGATTTCTTATGAGCACCTGTAGGCGGCAGTGTATAATAACAAACCAATAACCATATGATCTGAAGTAGTGCTGTTTTAGTGTTTAATGTGGAAGCACTGGTCCTAAACAACTGCAATAAATAAGAGTGAAAATGTATGTTATGTTCATGTCGTAGAGGATTATGTTGATTCAGCATATCATTCTGGACATGAGCATAATTGCAGTCATAAATGTGTCATTTTAAAGCCTTAATAAATAATGTTAGAATGCAAGCTGAAGCAGACAGAAGACAGAACCTTGTTGATGATCTCGCTACCAGAGAAACGAGACTTAATGCCTCTTTCAAAGGAGACATCTCAGAAGCTGAACCATCAAGGTATATCCATTCTGTGACCACTGAACATTTTAACTAGTTAAGTTTAATGGATAAAATAAGTGATAATCAGAGAAACTACAGGGTTTGTTACACATTATATTTGCAACATTTTTTTATTAGTGCTGCCAAATCAATAAACCGCGTTTAATCTCATCCATGTTTTCTTTATGTACACTACCAGTCAAATGTTTTTGAACAGTAAGATTTTTAATGTTTTTTTAAAGAAGTCTCTTCTGCTCACCAAGCCTGCGTTTATTTGATCCAAAGTACAGCAAAACAGTAAAATTTTGAAATATATTTTCTATTTAAAACAACTGTTTTCTATTTGACTATATTTTAAAATGTAATGTTTTCCTGTGTTTTCAAAGCTGAATTTTTAGCATCATTACTTCAGTCACACGATCCTTCGGAAATCATCCTAAAATTCTGATTTGCTGCTCTAAAACATTTATTATTATTATTGCGTTGACAACAGCTGAGTAGAATTTTATCAGGCTTCTTTTGATGAATAGAAAGTTCAAAAGAACAGCATTTATCTAAAATATAAATCTTTTTTAACATTATGTATGTTTTTATCATCACTTTTGATCAATTTATAGCATCCTTGATGAATAAAAGTATTATTTTCTATAAGCTTTTGAATGGTATAGTATATAATGTTACAAAAGCTTTTTAGTTCATCAAAGAATCCTGAAAAAATACTCAACTGTTTTAAATATTTGTAACAACAACGACAGCAATAATAATAAAATGTTTCTTGAACAGCAAATCAGAATATTAGATATGCATATGTTTTCTGAAGGATCATGTGACACTGAAAACTGGAGTAATGGTGATAAATTTAGCTTTGATCACAAAGCTAAATTACATTTTTAAAATATGTTCAAATAGAAAGCAGTTATTTTAAATAGTAAAAATGTTTCATAATATTACTGTTTTTGCTGTATTTTGAATCAAATAAATACAGGCTTGGTGAGCAGAAGAGAATTCTTTAAAAAACATTAAAAAGCATACTTTTCAAAACCTTTTGACTGGTAGTGTGTATATATATAAATACAAACATGAATATATATTTAAGAAACATAAGTTAAAAATTCTTATTTAAGAAATGTATGTAATATATACTTATATTTATGCATAATTTTAATTTAAAATGTCAGTAGTAGTCAATTTGACAGCACATGACTATTATTTAGTTTTTTAAAATAAATTTGAGTACATATTATATAAGGTGTTAATTTAAGTTTCTTTATTTGTCTTTTTTTCTTCTCTACAAAAACACTGATGCAAAACATTACTGATTGGTTTGCAAATTACCATTTAAAGTGTTACCATTTTAGTGTTAATATGAATTTGTGTGTGTGTTTTTGAAAGTCTCTTATGCTCACCAAGGCTTTATTGATTAGATACAAATAGTAAAAACAGTATTACTATAATATTTTTGAATTTTAGAATAACCGTTTTGTTTTAATATATTTTAATTATCCCTCTGATGGGCAAGCTGAATTTCCAGCAGCTGTTATTCCAGTCTTCAGTGTCCAATGATCCTTCAGAACTCATTTTAATTATTTTCAATGTTAACAGCAGTACTGTACTCTCACTTTTGAATAATACAGCGCATTGTTGCTGAAAAAAGTATTCATTTCTTAAAATAATAATGTTTTGGAGACAAATCAATCAGCAGGATTTGAAACAACGATGTAGAATGCATCACTGAAAACCAAATGTTTATGATTGCAAGGCATAATGGATGTACAAGATCAATGAATGTAAAATACTCAGTGTCAACACAGCAGTGGCCTGAAGAGGAAGTGACTTTTCCAAGTGACTGAGTCAGCTGGCTCAAAACACTCAAACTGGCCGCTGTTCAGCGGGCCATCCTTGTTGAAGCTGCATAGTTTGATACTCACCCTAATTTGACGTTTATTCAGAACAACAGTAGAGAAACCATGAACTCTATGCCTTAGTTAGTCTACCAGACCATAGAGGCCTTTCCTTGCCATGTTTCCTTCTTGGCCCTGCAGTACTGTCCCTGAGTAACTCTATGCCCGAAATGGTGCGACCTGTGCTAAAACGGAAGTATGTGCACACTCTCTGAGGGCTCCAGTTCAGCTTTACTGCTCTACTGATCAGAGCTAAGTGTTGAACTTCCACCATCCGGACTGTTTACACTTCCCTACTCTCCACTGCGCTCACATCCTCTCTCCAAAATACACCAATCAGAGACTTAATGTGTCACCGCCAATCTCCTGTGCGCTTACGACTCCTAATCGAAACGACAGCTCCGGAGCCCAACTTCCTTAGAGACATGAGATGGTCATTATTCTGATTTGACCTTCTTGAGCAAGGTTATACGAACTAGGATAGGAAGGCAAAACAACCCGCTAATATAAAAATCAGTTTTATTTTTCATTAGGAGCTTAATGCTCCATCTGTCTGATACAGTATTTCTATATCAGATAGAAGTATAAATATATAAGTATAAATATAGCATTTCTATCATGACAACTCTATGAAGATTTTAGCTTGGTAATGGATAAGACAAAGTGTATTTGGTCTTGGCGGAATAAATGTAGTACGCTGTTGCTGTTGGTTATTGCTGTTGTTGTAGATTTTTGCTGCTGCAAAGCAAATGCAGGAACTTGCTACTGTCATTACAAACACGATAAGTGCAGTGAGTGTTTAGGACATACTACCGCTGCACAAATAGCATATATAATAACCCTTATCAGATCTATACAGGTGGAGCTGGGGAGGTGGAGGGTTTCAGCAATAACAACAGCAATAGCGTAGTAGATTTATTCCGCCAAGACCATATCCATTACCATGCTAACATCTTCATAGAGTTGTCCTGATAGAAATACTATATATTTTTTATATAAATATTGAAATACAGCTGACACAGGCTAATACAGAGGCTTCTTTTACAGCAAACCAGATCAAGTTTGATAGATTGGGCCTTTTTGATTCAGTGGGTGGTAAAGGCTGAGAAGAGGTGTTTAGTTACTATCTTAAATTAATAAAATTAGGAGACTTTGAGAAATCATTTAAAGGCCTGATCCCTTTTTTTCCTACTCATCTTTGTGGACTTAATCCTCTAATTCCTTAACATGGGAGGGCTGAACTTTTATCTTTATTGGTCCCGTTCAGGTCGCACTGTTACGCCATGCACACATTTAGTTAAAGAGCGCTAATAAATTACAGTCATTTGATCAAGTTTTTTTAAATACTAAAGAATTTTTTATGAGGGTGTTAGCCTGGCAGGATTTTTAGGGCCTGGATTCATCTCACTGTGTGGTCTTTGTCTGCCAGTGGGGGTGTTAGCTTTGCTTCAATAAGCTGAAATAGCATTTCACTTTTTTCCATAGGGATAAGACCAGGCTTATGGCATTCGTGAAACAATACCTTTGTGGAAGATTAACCTCTAATCAAGCACAAAATGACATGCCGCTCATTTGAAGATTCGGAGTTCCCGACCAGAGTGCCCCTACCCTCCTCCCCCAACTTCCTCTCCTTTATATTTGATCATAATGCACAAAGTTGTAATTAGTTAAATAGGGCCTCTAAGAGACGAGGTCTGTCTCCAGGTCTCGCTCCAGTGTGATGCCTCGTCTGATTAAGTCTGCGGGCTCTGCGGGAGGTTAATTGGATAAGCGTTAATCCTCACGCCGCTGAGATGGAGCGGAGGAAGTGGAGAGGGGCTGGCGCAAGCTACGAGTTGCCAAACATGTCAGAAAGATTAGGATCCGCCACTGACCACTTGTCTCGCTGGTCAGAGGATTAATATCAGCTCGGACTTGGATGGAGACAACCCTTCAAAGGCACTCTGTGACTGCCTTGGGACTTTTGTAGATTAGAAAGCTAGAGAGATTGAGAAGAAAGAGGTCTAGCTCGCTAAGCATGTGAGAAGTAAACTTCCTTAGTGTGAGGAAGGATGAGAATGAGAGGAACAGATCCAGCTGAAGACTCTTCAGAGGTTAGCGACCTCTCTGAACCGAAGTGAAGCTCCGCTGATGCTGAACTAACTGGAAGAGAAGGGCCATTGTCAAAAACTAGCGCTTATAGTGAGAGGAAGTCATTTGAGTTTTACTCAAATACCCTTTTCTGACATGCAGTTTCACCTTGACCTGTATGAATTACTGCTTATCCTGGAAAGGAAACATTAAAAAATCCTCAGTATAAAAATGGTTATAAATCCTTGATATGGGTCAGTGATATATATGAGTGTCCACGATAAAGAAAAAATCTCTTCAAAAAATCTAGTTTAAAACACATGTGACATACCTTTAAAGCATTTTCAACAAAAGTTTCAATTGAATTACCAAAAAAATCAAATAAAAATATAGCTGCAAGCAGTGATTACTGGGATTCAGGTGTTTTAATGCATTTAAGCACATATGAAAAAGACATTATTTAGCAAGCCTGTAACCACCTAAATCAAGGAGTTAAAAAATAGATTTTTAAACCAGGTGATTTACCATAAAAATAGGGATGTACCAATACCACTTTTTGCAGTGCCAGATATCGATACTTTTATTTTTGGTACTTGTCGATACTGAGTACCGATACCAATATTTTTAATTCCACCAATAATTTTTTAAAAATATTGGGTACAGAAACCAAAAGAATATGTATAATGTTACTTGGTTAACTTTATTTATCAAGTAGATACAGTCGAACCAAAATGAATTTAGACACTTTTACCATTTATCACATTATCACAGTTTATTTAGTAGTTTAGAAAATGGTAATAAAATATGACAAAAACTCAGAATTAAACTGTGTCAGAACAAATTTAGGTTAATGATGTCAGATAACTTTGATAGAAAGGGATGTCATGGATTATAATCAACCAGAAATTATTCAGAAACTGTTAGCATGACAATATTTACTATCAATAATTTGTCAGGCCACACTTACATAAATGAACTATAGTGTCCTGCACCCACTAGTAAAAAAATATAAAATTATATCTGGTGTCTGAATAATTTTTGGTTTGACTGTATCCTTAAGTTATTTTCACACTTAATTATTCCCACTAAAATGTATTTTACAAGTTTTTGTTACGCACGCTCAATCCACTCTGCGTGCTTTGCTTATCATCTCGCACACATCAGCCATACTGAATGTTTAACATTATATTAATTGCATACATATACTTTGAAGACATCCTTAATCTTTAATAACTCCATTCTGCTGTCTGTTGTCGGTGTTTCTTTGTCTGAATATGGCGCTTGTATGCTGTGTGGTATCGGCGTTTGGTATCAGCGCATTTTAACAAGTACGAGTACAGGAGCTCAGTATCGGGCCGATACCGATACCAGTATTGGTATCAGTGCATCCCTACATAGAAATATTATGTTTTTTAATGCTTACGACTTAATCATCTGTCGCATGTGCTCAGTAGCTTTCATGAAGTTTTGAGTTTTCCTTTAGGCTTTAAAGGATTTTGCATAAATTTGGACAGGCCCCTTTTTTTTTTTAAACGACCCTGTTATAGCTTCCCAAAGGGTAAATTTCAACAATTATTATTTTTTTTGATAATTATTGACCTAGAGAGTCCAGAGAATTGTACTGCAGTTTTTTTTTTTTTTTTTTTATAGGTTGCGGGAAAAAACTAGGACTAGTTTGCAAAAGTATTTTTTATTTTTTTTTAAACATCTTCTTGATTATGTAACAAACTATTTGATTGACAGCAGTGGTTCTAAAGACAAAGTTGTCTGGAATGAAGAGTTCTACTATATGATATGAATATCGCATGTATGTGCGATTAAACAATTGTTAAAACAGTTGTTTACAGCCTTGAATTTTTCTGCACTGGTCTTCGTCCCTTTTTTTTGTTTTGTTTTAAACAAAAATTATTATTATCAATTAATAAATATCTTAGTTGCATCGTATGGCAATTCAGAACCTTAACTAACCTTGTTGTGTTATTTAAAAAATGCCAAATTATTAAATTTATTTAAAATTGTAAAAGATTTCAGAGGGTTTACAGCAGTCCTCAATTTCATGTTTTATATCTTTTTTTCTACATGTTGGTTGCACCGCATGACATGGATTTTGAGAAATGTTATTTTTTCAAATATTAAGCAGTAAAGTGTCCTTAAATGCCGATATATTGTCCCAAACTACTTAATATTTTTTTCTTTTTAGGAATTTAATTCTTGTACAGAAGTTTTTTTTCTTCATTATGATATCAGGACACTTGTGCCATCTAGACATGAAATTGAAAACCGCTAACTGATTTGTAAGCAGCTCCATGGATGAATTTAAGATGGACATTTTTAACTTCAGGTAGCTATAGATACTACTTGATACTACTTTAGATATAGGCTCTGAACCCACAAGAAGCAGGACACCAATGCGAGCTAGTGACCGGCTCATAACTCTCTGCGCGATGCTGAGCGCTGATAGCTTTTCCAGAAGAGCCTTTAAACTTCACTTCTCTCTCTGCGAGCTGTCCAGGAGCCTCAGGGGGAACAGGTTTCATACATTAATCAAAGAAAAGTGCAAAAGCACAACGCAGTGTCTCCACAGGATAACAGGCCACTTCTAGGTTTGGCACGGCACTTTGAAAGCTTGTATAAAAGCCAGAGGCGGTTCATATGCTTTGTGTCCTTGTAACGTAGGGCATGAAAACTCACTCTCCGGGCCCAACAAAGTGGAACCCATATGAACAAATAAACAGAGGTTCTCTGATCTTACAAGGTCCAAAGTAGGGGATGTTGTTTGCTGTTTTAGAAGTAAAAAATAGAAAGGTTATTTATTCTGAAGGCACATGAGTGCTACAGATGTGAGTTTGGTAGAAAGAGCCTGTGGCTCTTGAACAACTCACGGACATGCTTCGAAGTTTATTTACGTTTGTAAAGTAGATGATGTGTGTCCATTCACATAGCTGTTGATTGACAGTGCATGTGGAATAACTATAATATTACACTGTGTACGTAATCTAGTTACTGTGTGTGTATGTAATGAGAAAGTTGACTTTGTGTATTACAGTGATGACTGCTGAATGCATAAACGCATGTACATACGTTTTTGTGTTTTATTAAAACAATAAGCTAAAAGAGGCTGTGTTACAGTGATTTTACTTCTTCTGCAACATAACAGTGCACTCATTTTCCGGAGGTTTCTGTAAAAAAATCCATATGTTTAAAGGAGAAGTCCACTTCCAGAACAACAATTTACAGATAATGTACTCACCCCCTTGTCATCCAAGATGTTCATGTCTTTCTTTCTTCAGTCGTAAAGAAATTATGTTTTTTGAGAAAAACATTTCTCCATATAATGGACTGCTATGGTGCCCCGAGTTTGAACTTCCAAAATGCAGTTTAAATGAGGATCGTTTACAACCACTTTTGGGACCATTTGAAGCCGCATTTAAACTGCATTTTGGAAGTTCAAACACGGGGCACCATAGCAGTCCATTATATGGAGAAAAATCCTGAAATGTTTTCCTCAAAAAACATAATTTCTTTACGACTGACGAAAGAAAGACATTAACATCTTGGATGACAAGGGGGTGAGTACATTATCTGTAAATTGTTGTTCTGGAAGTGGACTTCTCCTTTAAGATAGGCCTCTGTGATCTGTGCTTCTGTTAAAGCCGTCAGATATAAGCATAATTTCATTTAGTAAAAAAGAAAAAAATGTTAAATGTAGTAGGCTAATTCCAGGTAAAATAACTTGGGACAAACAAGCCCATTCGTATGACGCACAGTGAATGATGTTAGGCTTCCTAGACTCGAAAATTTAAGTATTTTCTGTATATGAAACTGATCAAAAGTGACAATACAGAGTGCTCTTTTGGACGTTCTTGTTCATCATAGAATCCTGAAGAAAAAAAAAGAAAGAATCGCAGTTTTCACCAAAAGTATTATTATAAAATTTTAAAATATTTGTGCTGCTTAATGAGAATTTTTTTTATTTTTTTTTATGCAAATCAGCATATTAAATTATTTCTGAAGGATTCTGAACTAACACTGAAGCCTGATGTAATGACTGCTGAGTATTGAACTTTTACAGGAATAAATTACATTTTATATATAAAATATTTTAAAATATAATTATTTTTAGTTGTAACCAAATTTTACAGTGTTGCCGTTTTTGCTGGATTTTGAATACAATCAATGCAGCTTGTGAGGAGACTTCTTTCAAAAACATAAAAAAAAATCTTACTGACCCTAAATTGTGAAAGGAAGTATGTATTTAACACCTAATTTTATAATTTAAAACCAAAGGCAATAATTAATAGTTTTATATTATATAGTTTTAACTATCTTTGTCAGTGAATCATGGTAATACAGTGCATTGTCTCATAAAACTTAAGTACACAATATGACACATTTGGTACTTTTATGTCAGATTTTCAAAATGCAGATTTTGTCTGTGTAATAAACTGACATGATACAATGTGTATTTTTATGCCAATTATAATCTCCAGGTCAAGTCTGATGGCAAGTGGAAATGGGTCAGGGCCCTCTGTGAACCCGTGGCTGGTTAATGAGTCTGAGGAGACCAGAGGACTCGGCTTTGGAGAAATCAAACACCAACAGCAGCAGATTATTGAAGGTATATTACATGTAAAATTACTTTGCAAGTCGTTTGGTCTTACAGCTAATGTGATATTGCTTCTTGTTCACAATTGTCTGGCTACTTCTCTCTGCTGTCAAGGAAATCATTTATCTCTTGATGGGATTAGACATTTCGAGAAGCCCTTTTTTGAATTTGCACCCCCTTTATGAGATTTGCTACTCATTTGAGAATAGAAACTGGTAGGAGTTTTGAGAAGCAGGAGCCGGTTTGTCTACCCAAGTTATACTTTTAGCTTCAAGGTTACAGCTAAAGTACCTTGTGGACCACCGCGGCAGCTGCCTCTGTCAAAAATGACATCAGATCACACTATATGTCATTTAAATGTCACAGGTGCCAACACCCTGCTGCTAATGGTTTTCTCTCTCTATGAGGCTCATTTAGATGTAATTTATGTAGTTTTCTATTGTTTTTCTGACCCACATGAGATGAGCTTGTCCTTTAACGCCTGATAAAACCACAGGAGCATAAAATATGGCCATCTTAAACCATCATTTTTGCTTTTTTTGTCTTTCTTTTGTACAGTTCTTTCTAAATATGTCTGTATTCCCATGTGTCTTTCTCTTTAGCTCAGGATGCTGGCCTGGATGCTCTGGCTGCAGTCATAAGTAGACAAAAACAGATGGGTCAGGAGATTGGCAATGAGCTAGATGAACAGAACGGTAAGAAAAAAGTTCAGTAGCCTGTATGTGACAGCTCTGGCTGAACATTCAGATGTTTTTCAGTGAATAACGTCTAATTTGCGGTCAGCTTGGTTTTACTTTGTAACACCGCTCTCTCGCTACACTATATATGATGTCATTGGCTCTAGAATGAGCTGAGGCTGGGGTTAAAGTGGAAAACTTGGAACAGGCTACTTGGAAACCTGCTGTCACCTGGTCTATCACGTTTTTTAACTCCTTCCTGCTGCAATGTGTCAAACATATTTTCTAAACATGAGACCTGTGCGCTTTGCACAGAGACATCACATCATTGTGGTGAATCTATTGGAGTTGGAATGTGAGAACACGGAGGAATTACATAGCGCATGATGTAGTCAAAGTCACATGGAGGAGACTGAGCTCAGATCAGTAGTCTGTGACCTCATCTGAAGGTTGCAGCTGCTTTTAACTTTTCCCACACTGTTCTTCAATCTGTCTAGCCAAGCTGGTAAAGTGAGACATGCTGGAGTGGGGAAAACAGATATATAATTATCAGTTTTTGAAGTCAGATATTCTATCCACCAAGATCGTTTTGCAGAAATACAATATTTTCTCAAAATGATCAGCAACACAAAAATTCAGTAAAGATGACTTTTCAGGGTTACAGCAATTTATACAGCTGAATAAACCTGGGCTGGAGTTACTGTTCTTATTGCATTCGCTCATGTAATTTCCTCTCTGTTAGAAAATAGGCATTCTACACTTTGTGATGTTTAAAACATGTTATTCCATGGTGTGTCTTGAATATTAGATTCTGATTGGCTGGCAGGTATGTAGTAAATCCGTTTAATGCACAGTTAGTTCCAAGTCAGTTTAATCACCATTCTATAGACCAATTATACGTTTGTAAACATTCGGGATGCGCGTACATCATGGTTGCAGGAAACCCCGGAGAGATAGCCTTTATGGCTAGAGAATTACACGGATACGGTACAAAATAATTTAAAAAATTTTAAAAAGATAATGGGTGATATTGATTAGATGTCATTTTCAAAATGTTCTCCACATATCACAAGAGCTTGTCACCCACGATAAGCACTGTTATTCTCCGAAATTGACGTTAGATAGTGGGATAGTCTTACAGATGCGAAACAGGGATGGCGTTTTTTATGGGCGGAAAATGGAATGGAGCCATGGAATAAAAGAATTAAAAAAGGTAAATTTGATTTTATATTTCAAAATTCTGACTTTATTCTTGCAATTCCGAGATTATATCTCACAATTCTAATAAGGAAAAACACTCATCATTCTCCCTTTTCCCCTCGGTTTATGTATCACTTCTGGCTTTTTTTCCCTCAGAATTGACAAACTCACTATATTTGAGTTAAATCAAGTGATAAAGTCTGATTAGGGGTTTCTAGCTTACAGAGGTGGAGAAGCCATCAGAAGTGTTCATGAAAGTTGTTGGTCCACAATCTTACGCGTAAACGTTACATTAACCTAATGGACAAACATCTCAGTTAAAGTCAATTCTGGATCTATGCAACTTGTTTCTAAAAAAAGAAATCCTGTTGCAAGTTCACCTCCCCCCTCTTGCTTTTGTTGGCATGGTAAAGGTTACCCACAATACTTTTTCAGAGGGCAGCATAATTACTATGGACTGCTTCCAGTGTCACTGCTCTATCCTTTCTGCTTCAGCAACTGGGTCCTTGAATAATGTTGACTGTTTCCAAATGTTTCAAAGGTCACATTTGGTACTTTTATTAAATAGAGATGATCAATTAATCTGACTTGGAAAAAAATAATGGAACAGTTTTGTACGTGCGTCCAGAGATTAGTTATATTTTAAATAGCCTAAACAAATCTCAGGTTCATCATTATGGTGACCTTCTGGTGGAGACTAATGCTGGGAATTGCAGGCACTTGGCTGCTTTTCACCGACTCTGCCCCGTCTCAGTCTATTCAGGGCTCCGCGTGATTGATTTAGTCTGCTTCTTGCCTCCCCCAACTAAACATAGGAGTGAGAACAAATTATTTGAACGGGACCTCAATTTTTCTCCCTTCTTTTTCAAAAGCGTGCAGCATCAGTACTTCCTAGAACAGGAGTTTTGAGAGCAGTAATTGAGATGGTCTCTGTGTCATAGGCTCACATTTGAGAGCTGTTAGAGTTACGGTTTTCTGCTGTACGGCCCAACAATGCTCCCTTGGATTTCATCTGTAAGAGTCTTTTTCTTGCAGATATAATGCTTCTCCCATGTGTGCATTAAACTCCTGCCTTCTTCTGGAAGCCAGCCCCAAGGAAGAACTGTCACAGAAGGTCTTGAGCTGAGTCCTCTATGAGCGGAAGGGGTTCCTTCCACATAGCAATATTCCTGAATAGGTACTTGAAAAGTGCTTGAATTATTGAAAGACAATGTATCTATGAAATAAGTGTTTAATTTTGTCAAAAAGCACATATCTTTTCATGCAAAAATCACATAATTCAAAAAAACGTCAAACCTTTGTCATTTATTTCAGTTAATGTCAGAAAGCAATCGAGCTAAGCACGTAATAGTACTGACAGTGTTGTGTAAACATGGCTGAAGATGCGAAAAGAGGAACAGATGAACCAGATCATTTGAGTCATTTATGCTGGAACCACTCCCACATTATGCTGGAACAACTCATGGCTTTGATCATTCATTTCAAACGATTCACTAGCAAAAACCACATCAAATTAAAAGAGGCATTCATTTTTGAATTTCGACATCACTTGTAACAATTTTAAAAAGCACTTAGTGATTGGTGAAACTGAGCTTTTCAAAACTCAGTTAAACCATTTAAATCAGTTAAACAATTGCGTTGCAAAATTATTCTTTTTTTTCAAAACGCTCCAATCGGATTGCGTATTGCGAATCATTTGTTTCAGATCAGGACTTCAAATCGCTTATCAGATCACTATTAGAACTGAACTTTGGAGCGGGTTTGCAAATCTTTTGCTTTATGTTGGATCTTTGAAGCACGGATCACAAATCATCTGATTCAGATTGGGACTTTGGCGCAGGTTCGCGAATCATTTGTTCAGATCTTTTTTTCTGACCTTTTTCCTTTTTAACAGTAGAAAACCATTAATGCAGTACAATTATAAAAACAAAAAAAAAGGAAAATAGAAAGTATACACAAAACAAAGAAAATTAACAGTGGTTTTATTATAGTTAAAGTGTAGTATACTTTGTAATACTTTAGTAGTAATACTTTACATGTGCTTCACTTTTATTTTTGCCATTTTTATTAGTAGGCCTATATATTTTTTTTTTATCTATTTCTCTTTTTTTAGAATTTGAAATGGAAGACACTGTTTGATAAGTGAGATCTCTGATTAAAGTCTTTGAAAGAAAAATAAATAAATAAATAAATAAAAATAGTGCTTGAAAAGTCCATGAAAGTCCTAAAATTACACTTTACAGTATCTGTACGAACCTTGTAGCTGTAACTTTGTGCTTCTGATGCACTTAAGAGTTTATACAGCACATGTACAGTGTTTACAGAAATCATTGATGTTATTTTTTTTTTGTCCAAATTATTAACCCACATTAATTAACTCATTAAAAAGTTCAAACAAAAGCTTTAATTCAGGGGTGCCCAACCCTGTTCCTGGAGATCTACCTTCCTGCAGAGTTTAGTTCTAACCCTGATCAAACACACCTGTCTGTAATTATCAAGTGCTTTTTCAGATCCTAATTAGGTGGTTCTGGTTGGAGCTGAACTCTGCAGGAAGGTAGATCTCCAGGAACAGGGTTAAGCACCTCTGCTTTAATTAATTCATCTGATTAAAATGAACACAATTAATGCAGTATTTGTTTTTCCACTTCCTAAGGCTATGCTAATGCCAGCGCAGTCAAGTCAGTCACGTTATCTAGACTTCACCGAAATGTTGTGGGCAATAATGGTCCATTGTAGATTATCAATAGTGTAGCAAATCACAGCTCAAACAGACTGGGCAAATGTCAAATTCGCACGACCAACTGAACTCAAAGCTAAATCTGAGTGGGGAAATCTTTTGTCCTCCAGATCATGTGGATTCTTAGTAAAATGACTGTTTTTCACTGACAAAAATTTGCTGACTTGGATATTGTACTTCATTAAAAGATGCCATTAAACAAATATTTAATATACTTATTTTGTTCTAACATTCGGGGATGATTAATCACTGAAAACTGTGTAATTTAACCTTTGAAGTTCAATTTCAAAATTCACAGCTCTAGTAAAATGTTTACAGTCTCAGCATTTTATTGAGTCTTGGGTACTTCTTGGTTGTTATATTTGTTATTTGTTATATTGTAATATGTTATGTTATATTTAAGAACACAGTAAGTTTGAGTAATTCTATGAGCTTTATGTATTGGAATTTTAAACTCTACCAAAGTAGCATGTGCACAATGTATTTTCCTGATCATGCTGTAGTTTGGATTGAAGTCTGGGCTCTGACTGGGTCATTCCAGAACTGCTCACTTCTTTTTTCCAAGCCATCCCTTTATAGTTTTGCTGTGTGCACTTGATTATTGTTGCACTGGAAAATTAATCTTTACTCTAAATGCAGATCTCTGTCTGACTCCAACAGCTTCTGTCTAAGTATTTACCTGTATTTGGCTCTATCCATGTTGATTTTGGTGCCAGCAAGGTTTCCAGTTGCTCCTGCTGAAAAGCAACCTCAGAGCATGATGCTGCCACTACCGTACTTGATGGATGAGATGGTGATGCCTTGGTCTTGGGCCATATTTGGTTTGCGCCAAACAGTCTCCTTTGCTTTAGGTGAATCGACTCGACCCTGGACTAATCAGACCACAAAAATCTTCCAGAAGGTTTTGGAGTGGCTTAAAAGTTTCGTCACATGCCTTCTAGCAAACTTTAGCCATGATGTAATGTCGGCCTTTTGCAAAATTGGCATTCTTGTAGCCATTCTCATGAAGAAAGGCCGAATCAGTGAAGTGTTGAAAGAATTGTTGATGTCTACATAGTTTCCTCCATTTCATCCAAAGATCTCTGCAGTTCTGTCAGGATTGTAGCAGGCCTCTGATCATTTCTCTGGCAATTGACCTTCTGGCCTTGATTAGTCCGTTTGGTAGATGGCCTGATCTTAGTAATGTTTGGATTCTGCCATGCATTTTCCGTTTGGTCACAATGGACATCACAGTGTTTTTTGGCAAACATATGACCTTTCTAGTATTTTTATAACCTTCAGTAGGACGTTTATTCCTCAAGACAATTTCATGGTACATGTCGTTCATGGTCTGCATAAAAACACAAGACTGATCTGTTTCATTTGTGAGATGTCAGAATAGAACTAACTCAATATAACTTTGAGGTCATTCAAAGTAGTTTTTTTGACTACATTTAAACTTGATAGAGTGCCTTAAAACCGAAGCGCTTTTCGTGTAGAATGTGACAAGCTAAAACATCTGTCAGACGCGTGTGTATGTAGACCAACAATTACAAATTAATGAAGCTGGAATGCTATCTGAACACTGTGTGAAGTCTGCCTTGACAAGCGTAATTGAAAAATGAATCATAAAATTATATTAAATATGTTGTAATTTTACTGTAACACAGAACAAAATTGTGAGATTTTTGAGTTATAGATTTGAAATTGTGCCTAGATGAGAGGTTTTCAAACGGGCACCTGGAGAATCCAATAAGGTAAGAGTCTGCAAGAGGATGCTAGCATGTCATTCAAGAGAAGAAAAGAATTTGCAAAATGTGTATTTAAGGGCTGTCAAACTTACCATGTTAACATAACGTATTAATGATTTATATTTGATGATTTTTTTAAGTGCATATTCTCACCTAGTATAAATATTACTTTATAGAACAAAATATACAGTTGAAGTCAAAAGTTTACATAAAACTTGCAGAATCTGCAAAATGCTAATTATTTTATCAAAATAAGAGTGATTATACAAAATGCATGTTATTTTTTATTTAGTGCTGGCTTGAATAAGAGATTTCACATAAAATAGGTTTACATATAGTCCACAAGAGAAAATATTAGTTGAATTTATAAAAATGTCCCCATGCTAAAGTTTATATAAGCTTGATTCTTAATACTGTGTTGTTACCTGATTGATCCACAGCTGTTTTTTTTTTATTTGTTTTTGTTTAGTGATAGTTGTTCATTTTGTGTATTTGAACCCTTTCCAACAATGGCTATTTGATTTTGAAGTCCATCTTTTCATCTGAGGACAACTGAGGGACTCATATGCAACTATTACAGAAGGTTCATACGCTCACTGATGCTTCAGAAGGAAACACAACACATTAAGAACTTTCTAAATTCGAAGATCAGGGTAAATTTAATTAATTTTGTCTTCTTGGAAACATGGAAGTATCTTCTGTGGCTTCTGAAGGGCAGTACTAAATGAAAAAATATATTTAGGCAAAATAAGAAAATTGTACATATCTTCAATCTGTTCAAAAGTTTGCACCCCTGGCTCTTAATGCATTGTGTTGTCTTCTGAAGCATCATCGAGCATTTGAACCTTCTGTAATAGTTGCATGTGAATCCCTCAGTTGTCCTTAGTGTGAGAAGAAGGATCTCAGAATCATACAGTTATTATTGGAGAGGGTTTAAATAAATAAAAATGCTGAAAAACCAAAGAATTTGTGGGACCTGAAGGATCTTTCTGAATAACAGTGGACAGTTTATCAGTTCAGGGCAAACAAGGGACTTATGAACAACTATCACAAAACAAAACAAAAAAAAAACAGCTGTCGATCATTCAGGTAACAACGCAGTTATTAAGAATTAAGGGTATGTAAACTTTTGAACCAAGTCATTTTCTATAAATTCAACTATTATTTTCTTTTGTAGACTATATGTAAATGTCTTCTATGTGAAATATCTTGTTTAGGTCAGTACTAAATAAAAATAACATGCATTTTGTATGATTTGTTTTATTTTGGTAAAATAAGTATGTAAACTTTTGACTTCAACTGTATAGCTGGTTTTGTAGTTCAGAAAAGGAGTCCTAAAGAAAACACCAATTAAGATTGTATAAAGATGAATCTAGAATAGATGCAACCCAATTTATGCAAACGAAAAGCAACCTATGGGAGCGACACCCTATATGATAAAAGACAGAAGAGCTAACATGACTTGCCTTTTGTTCCTTTCCTTTTAATATATATGTATATATATATATATATATATATATATATGACAAATCAGGTGACAGTAGTGAAGAGGTCAGTTTGGAGTTTAGAAGGTTAGCTGATCACTAATGGTACTGTCTTGTGGTAGAGGAACAACCCAAGGTCTTCATAAGTAAATTCAATTGCATTGGGTTGATTTATGCTTACAGCTCCAGTTTCCTCAGATCAGGTCTTGTGAAACGTATTCACTGTTTCTCTTTTAACTACATGAGGTAGCACCTATTAAAAACCCACAGCTCTGTTTTCTATAGAAAGACGATAGTGTTTTTTGGTGTGCATTATTTGAGAGCGATCGTCTGAACATGACTGTACAGTATATCCAGAATCGGCATCACTGTTCCGACAGCGTGTTTTGGCCGCTCCATTACACTCTTGTATTATATGACATAATCGACAATGTAAAAAGTAATAAGATAGTTTAATGCCCTAAAAGAGACAGCAGAAAATGGATCGCTTTTGCAAAAAAGGACAAGAAAAAAAGCTTCTTCCTGTTGCCGTATGACCTTCTTGTCCTCCTGCATGTTCTTTTTCTTTGAATGACTTTTTTTTCCTCCCAAAAAAACACCCTAGTTCTGTAACAGTGTTTTACTGTAAATAGATTAAACATTTAATGTAGGAAGTGAGAGGCAGCACTGATCTCCTTTTAAGGCCAGGGCTGTGAAGGGTGGTCAGTAGTTAACATAACTCTGAAGCTTCCTGCTGACTCTTGAGTACTGTCAACATACTGGCAAAACTGGCCTGGTTCAGACATCCTAATATCCTGGTGCTGACCATTTAACCAGAGCCAGAAAAACAAAAGGGAGTTTATGTGACTGGTACTGAACTATTTTAAGGAAAAAACATATTTAAATGTTTATTCTGTCATGATTTACTCACCTTTATGCAGTTCCAAGCACATTAGGCTTTTTTTACCTTTATTTACAGGTACATCTTAATAAATTAGAATGTCGTGGAAAAGTTCATTTATTTCAGTAATTCAACTCAAATTGTGAAACTTGTGTATTAAATAAATTCAGTGCACACAGACGGAAGTAGTTTAAGTCTTTGGTTTTTTTAATTGTGATGATTTTGGCTCACATTTAACAAAAACCCACCAATTCACTGTCTCAACAAATTAGAATACTTCTACTTCATAAGACCAATAAAAAAACATTTTTAGTGAATTGTTAGCCTTCTGGAAAGTATGTTCATTTACTGTATATGTACTTTTTTGGTCTCTTGTTTCTCATTTTCCTCTTGACAATACCCCATAGATTCTCTATGGGGTTCAGGTCTAGTGAGTTTGCTGGCCAGTCAAGCACACCAACA
>JAHKKF010522804.1:2589-33669 GCA_019740295.1 Labeo calbasu
CCCAATTAGACACACCTGAACCAGCTAATCAGGGTCTTACTAGGCATACTAGAAACCCCCTGGCAGGTGTGTTAAGGCAAGTTGGAGCTAAACCAAGGACCAGGACTGAGTTTGGGCACCCCTGTTTTTAACCTTTACAACTAGAAAAATGCAATGTCTGTTGAAATGTAAGAAAAATGTGTTTTTGATGTCACAATATCTCATAATTAGTGTCCATGCTCTGCTTAGCAAACTTAAAGTCATGTAACGGAAGTTACGGCTGACTTATGTCTTGTGACATATTTCAGAGTGAAACCGGTTTTAGAATGTAAAAAATTCTAAGGCGGGACTTGACTTTATTCAATGATATAGTAAATAAATTCAAGGCTGGAGATAAAGTAGTAGGCATCTTGATGAATGGGACCTTAGGAGCAGAAAATGCACCTTTTTTATTTCTGATTGTGAGGGATAAACCTAGTCTTTACAGTGGTACACACTGTGTATAAAGGCCTACATATGAAGAGTTCAGATGCAAAATCAGCTAAAAGCCATCTTGGTCGAAAATGAGATAATGATACTGAGTGAATGCTCTCGACACATATTATACGTCCATCAACTACTTTTTCTTCAAACTTGCTAAAAAACCAGCCTCAGCTAAATCAGAAGTACCGGTACTTAAATAGAAACCTATACATCTGAGCCTGATAAAAATGCATTTTTTAAAGAAAGACGTCAGATGGATTTAGCTGGTTTTGCATCTTATCTCTTCTTATACTTTCTATAAGTCACAGCAAACTCACACCTGTTTTATTTTTGAATGCATTTATACTTACATTAATTGCAATAAATTACATTATATAAAGAAAAATTGTGCCAATGTGCCATTGAATTATTAGAAAATTATGCACACCCAAGGTGATTTTGGACACATTAAAACTATTGCTGCAAAGATGTTAGAAAAATTATTTTTCTTTGAAGCTAGAAACTGCCACAATGTTAAAAAAAAAATACAGCAAAAACTAATCAACTAACATAAGTAAAACATTCTCAAGCTTACTAAAGGCAAGTAAACACTCCAAGTATTACTTACAAGCAAAAGGATAAATAAATATATTAATCAAAAATACAAATGAAATAATATATATTTTTAAAAATAGAATTTTTATTTTTTATTTATTTTATTTTTTAGTTTTTTGGTAGGTCTAAAGGCTATTACAGAAATAGACTACTACAGACATTTCTCGAAGTAATAAAAGTTAAAATAAAACACTGCAAAATCTTCACTGTATACATTAAATATGATTCTTAATAAAGTTAAGTGATTCAGTCAAGAACGCTGAGTGATTTTCTCTTTTTCTTTTGTTGTTTGATTAATATTTATGACGTGGTCAGCGGCAGCAGGTTTAACGCTGCTGTCACTTTAAGATCTGACGCACAGATCAAATATTTTGACGCATCAGTATTTCTCCCAACTGTTCAGGTTTACTTAAGACAAAACCGACTTCATTTACATGAATAGTTTTTAAGACGAGCATGTGTGTAGCAATAACAGACCCAAATTAGAAGCGAAAGAGAACTCAGCATTTGCACACTGACTAAGAAGCACGTTCTGTGCGCACATAAACCCATCGGCTTTCAAGTAGCCTACTGGACAATACTTAAAAACACATGCAAATACTGAATAATACTTTCATGATAATGCATCGAGTCAGTGACATTTCCGTCAACTGTCTCTGGACTTGGATGGACTCGGCCTGTTTTCCGAGTCCGAAAGGCTCGAGTTCGTGACAAGTCTGATTCGCCTAAAAATTGTACTCGAGACCAAGTACCCCAACTCTAGTAACTGCACTGAAAATATACTGTAAAATATTTAGTCCTATGGCAAGAAATAGCAAGAATTGAAGCATGATGTGTTTATTGATATTTTTTCCATCAAGATTTTATGTTATAATAAATTAATTTACTAGAAAGTTGATATTTAAAGGGATAGTTTACACAAAAATTACAATTCTGTCAGGAGAACAACAACTTACAAATAATGTACTCACTCCCTTGTCATCCAAGATGTTAATGTCTTTTTTTCTTCAGTCGTATAGAAATTATGTTTTTTGAGGAAAACATTTCAGGATTTTTCTCCATATAATGGACTGCTATGGTGCCCCGAGTTTGAACTTCCCAAATGCAGTTGTAAACGATCCCAGCCAAGGAAGAAGAGTCTTATCTAATGAAACAAATGATTATTTTCATAAAAACAATACAGTTTATATACTTTTTAATATCAAACGCTCGTCTTGTATTCTTATACGCTTGTATTCAGGCTCGAGACAGTTAGGGTATGTCGAAAAACCCCATATTTTAGTCCGTATTTTCTCCCTCAACTTTAAAATCGTCTTATATCGCTGTTTTACCTTTTTTGTTAAGGGTGTTTGATCATCTTTGCATGTTCATTTTCCAAAGACTGGGTTGGTACTTCTGCATCGATGTTTGATGATTTTGAAATGATTTTAAAGTTAAGGGAGAAAATATGATTGGAGTTTTTCGACATACCCTAACTGTCTTGAACCAGAATACATAGAGTTCAGGCAGAGCAAGACAAGACAAGCGTTTGAGATTAAAAAGTATTTAAATTGTGTTTTTTTTAAATGAAAATAACCGATCGCTTCGCTAGATAAGACCCTTCTTCCTTGGCTGGGATCATTTACAACCACATTTAGGATCGTTGGAAGCCACATTTAAACTAGATTTTGGAAGTTGCAACTCGGGGCACCATATCAGTCCATTATATGGAGAAAAATCCTGAAATGTTTTCCTCAAAAAACATAATTTCTTTACGACTAAAGAAGGAAAGACATGAACATCTTGGATGACAAGGGGGTGAATACATTATCTGTAAATTGTTGTTCTGGAAGTGGACTTTAATTACTCACTTTCATGTTGTTCCAATGCATTATGGTACTGTTGTACTGTAAATGTGCGGGAAAGACTGACAGAAGAAAATAAATTGATGAAAGTAATTATTTTAGTTTTCTTCGTACCTAAATATTATTGTATCTTTAAATATTATTTTATCTTCATAACAACCACTGATGTCACATTTTAATTATTTTAATGATGCCCTTACTACCTTTTTGGGCCTTGAACGTGTCAGTTGTGTTGCTATCAATACAGGGTCAGAAAGCTTTCTGTCAAAAATATCTTAATTTGTGTTCCAAAGATGAACGAAGGTCTTATAGGTTTGGAATGATATGAGGGTGAGTGACTAATGACAGAATTGTGGGTGGTGAACTATCCCTTTAAGGTTGTACCATTTTTAATCACCTATTTTTAAATAATCCTGCATTGTGACGTGCATTTTTAAAAGCACAAATATGCATGGTTGTTTATTATGAGATCATCAAACCTACATGCATATTAGCTATAAAAAAATGAGGGCTGTTTAACACAGTTTAATCTATTGCATATTCATAACACAAAACAATTTTAATAACAGCAACCTACTAGATATCTTTCACAGCGAATTTAAGTGAATAATATCTAGTGCATTCTAATTACAGTGCACAGATTTGAAAATGTGAATTAATGTTGTAATAGTTTTGTGATTCATTAAAATTAGAAGTGGTTAAAGGTCTGGATCTTTTTGCAAAGCACTGTGAGCTATATAGCATTGCATTGTCAGATACTGGTCTCCATGGTAACACTGAATACTCAGTACACTCCTGTGGGATCATTTCCAACCTTACACCAATAACATAGACTCTGAACAGTGTTTTTGTGTATGTGTGTGTGCGGATGTGACACGAGCCTCAGGCATGTGTTGGACTCTGTTGGATGTGTTTTACCATTGTATGCATCTCTCTCATACAATGTTACACAATCCATCTGTCATTTCTTTCATCTCATATGTGTGAAACAGCCCTGTTTCTGTACGTACACTACCCAACATTTCCAACACACATGCATATAGTCCAGCAAAACTCTTTAGGCCATACCAGTCGTTCGCTGACAGGCCATCAGGAAGTCTGTGATATCTAAAATGACAGATGAGACATGTGGACTCCATTCCACGGGCTGAATTAGAGGGAAACTGAACTCTCTAATTCAAGGATGTGGTGCTTTACAGACTAGCCTGAGAGCTAATTAATAGCTTTGCCTACTCATTTACTCACATTTTCCCAATCCGCCAGAGCACAAAGGCTTCTCAAACTTTGGAGTACTTTGAATAGCTCACAGATTTGTTATAACAGATATTTAAAGGAAGAGTTCACCTGTCAACCTCCAAAAAATGAAAATAAGCACCTTAGATGTCATAAAGGTAGAGTGTAGGACTATCTATGTTATATTTAATGTTTTCTGAAGCTGTATATTAGCTTCCCTTCCTCTTTGAAGCTTGACACTCTGACACCCTGTTCCTAGAAGGCCACTGTCCTGCAGAGTTTAGCTCCAACCGCAATTAAATACACCTGAATCAGATAATCAAGGTCTTACTAGACACACTAGGAACTTCTAGGCAGGTGTGTTGAGGCAAGTTGGAGCTAAATTCTGCAGGACAGTGGCCCTCCAGGACCGAATTTGGACTCCTAAAAAATAGAACAGAAAGTGAAGTATGCTAGAATGGTTGTTAGGCCCAAGAATTACTGTAGGTATCCCAGAATCTGAAATCTTTAGTCCAGGGGTGCCCAATCCCACTCCTGGAGGGCCAGTATCCTTCAGAGTTGAGCTACAACCCTTCATTAAACACACCTGAACCAGCTAATCAAGGTCTTAGGCATGCTAGAAACTTCAATGCAGGTGTGTTGAGGCAAGTTGGAGCTAAACTCTGCTGGACAGTGGCCCTCCAGGACCGAATTTGGACTCCTAAAGAATAGAACAGCAAGCATTCTTCAAGGTTTCTCCTCTTGGGTTTAATTGATGAAAGAAGGTCATGCAGGTTTGGAAGGATGAGGGTGAGTAAATAATGTAAATATATTCCGTTCTGGATGAACTGTTCATTAAAATCAGTTACTCTTTTCACCTTCCTCTTGACTATGAATGTTACTCCAAGGGTTGATGTGGCAGCACTGTATGGTGTGGAATTGGAGGTGGGAGTGTTGTGGGTATCATCCATATTAATGACTTGAGCTCAGCATTCACAACTTAAAGGCCGAAGAACCACTATCAGACATTCTGAAGAGCTTCTTACTTTGCTGAGCACTGGATGCACCTTAAATACCCCGACAGAACAACAGAATTCTTGACATTTGCAAGAGGATTGTGTCTGACTGTCTTCAGGCAAACAGACAATAATTCCACTCAGTCTGTGACTAGCCTCTTCTTATAATTGCCTAGAAATCCATGCAACTGTTAATGGTGGATGGTGCCATTTCTGGGCCCTAGAAGTAGTAATGGGCCCACTTAGGCGCTAACCGCAATTGATTGTTTAAATGTCTGCCGCAGCCAGACTTTGTGGAGTAGGGGGGTCTCTGGGTTCACAAGCAGTTCTTATAAGATTTATGGCTGCAGAGGCAGTGGAGATGCAGGGAGGCAGGAAAGACCAAATGAGTCTGGGATTCAGGATTGAAATGGGAAAGAGACACCTAGAAGCCACTAGGAAACTTAGTACTTCTACTCAGTTAAAACTAAAGCTGAAAATTCTGTCATTAATTACTCACCTTCATGTTGTTCCAAACCCGTAAGACCTTCGTTCATCTTTGGAACATTTTCAATATTTTCGATGAAATCCGAGAGCTTTCTGACCCTGCATAGGCATACTTTTTTTTTGCGCAAAGAAAACAAAAATACCAACTATGTTCAACAATTCAAAAAGCTGGCTCCGGCATCAGCAGCACCACACGCATGCATCGTGGTACTTTTGTGAATGTGTGGCAAAGACTGACACAGAAGGAACTGTTGAACGATCAAAGGTCTTAAGGGTTTGGAACAACATGAGGGTGAGTAATTAATGACAGAATTTTCATTTTCGCGAGAACTGTCCCCGTAAGACAAGGGGTAGGCATTCAGTGTGGAAATATATTTACAGTATCTCAAGGGGTCATTATGAGTAACATTCGATGGGACTTTTAATTGTCAACTCAAATTGTATGGTACACTAGAGCTCCTTTTCCACCAACAGGAATCGGGTGCTAGTTCAGAGCTATAGCTATTGCCAGTTTGAGTTGGTTCGACTGGTGAGCCTTCTAAGAAACGCTTTTCCGTGAGCTAGAAAGCCACCACAGAGCCAGGTCTTACTTCACTAAAATACAGTCTAATCTTTCCCAGCAATGCTAGTGCGACAGCGTTAAACACAAATACACCAGGCTTGTCTGACATGCATTGGCTCTGCACAGAAAGACCGGTGCACAACACCAAAGCACTGCGAGAGCGATTGGAGAGCAGATGACTCTTTAAGCTTTTGAGTTGTTCTTGTGGTACTTCAACGTCACACGCCAACCAGTCCGCGCAGCACAGACACATCCTGAACAAGCCTAATATCAAGAATCGCTTTGCAAACCTACATCGGCATCCAAACACGGCGAATCCAAAGTGTTTGTGTTTAGCTGCTTTTTAAAAAAATCGCGGTCAAAAGATTCTGTTCGTCTTGGTGATCACGGTAACACCACCCACAGCCCCTGATGCATCCATTCTTACTTCTAGACCAGCAATGTTTTGGCACTACTTAGGAACCAATTTTCCTGGTGCTTTGGGTGTCGAAAGACAAAGAACCAATTCTCAAAACAAGGCTCTAACTCCGAACCAGCACTCAAACTGCCTTAGTTGAAAAGGGGTGATGAAGTAGTATTCCTCAGGCAACTCAGGTTCCCTAAATAGCTTGGTGATGGGGGTCTCCAAACTTGGTCCTAGAGAGCTGGAGTCCTGTGGAGTTTAGCTCTAACTTGCCTCAAAAAACCTGCATGGGAGAGTTTAGCACCTTGGTTACCTGGTTCAAGTGTGTTTAATTAAGGGTTGTAGCTCAACTCTGAAGGACACTGGCCCTCCAGGAGCGTGATTGCGCACCCCTGGACTAAACTTTCAGATTCTGGGATACCTACAGTAATACTTCAGCCTTAAGCTACAATCATTTCAGCTTTCTTCACAGTTAAGCTAAAGGATTTAGATTAGGGGTCTACAAACTTGGTCCTGGAGGGCAGGTGTCCAGCATAGTTTAGTTCCAACTTGCCTCGAAACACATATGCATAGAAGTTTACTAGCATGCCTAGTAAAACCTTGATTAACAGGTTCAGGTGTGTTTAATTAGGCTTGGAGTTAAACTCTGCATGACACCAGCCGTCCAGGACTGAGTTTGGAGATCCATGATTTAGACAGTTGTAGAACATAGATTTCAGGCAGGTCAAGATTACATGGACTCCAGTTATCCACTTTTCAAAAGGTATTCTTATATTTTGTCCCTCTGTGGTCTAGATTCATTCATAGAGTATGATAAAATGTTATATGTTGTTTTTCTATTCTGTGGTCCCATCAGCCAGTCATGATGATGTATTTTAAGTGATTAATCATGGCATTTACAGCTTGGGTGACTGGCTCAAAAAGGATCTGTCCACAACTCAGTTCCCATGAGCAATGGTGGAAGATTTCGAATGGCACACTCAAATTTCAAACTGAGTCTTTCATGGCATCCAAGCAACTATACTGACAGATTGCTTTCCCTAGGTGTTATAGACCTCCTTGGGGACTGTCCACCTGGACCAAATCAGAGTGAAGTACCTTCCTCAAGGGCGCAAGGGAGATGGTTGATGATTCTTGTTCTCTAGGATTTAAGCCTGAAACATTTTGGTTGCTAGCCCAGATTGTTAATGCCACACCACACAAAACTGTTAAAATGTCTTCAGCACCAAATCAGAATTACTTTTTCTTTCCATTATTCACATCCTTGTTCAATATGGCCATGGTTGTGTTCCCAATTAAAGGTTTCTGCTGTGTGCATTGACGTGGACAAATCATAGATTGTGTTAAGACTTTAAATAAGGTATTTGCTTGACATAGAAGCTGATTTTCAGGGCTCACCAGATTTTAATTACCTCGGCGTCTTTTCACCCACTCAAAGCTTTTTGCAGTGAACATTTTGGGCTGACTTTTAAAACTTATTGCCGTAAAAATAAAGCTCTTCAGCCTTGCTTATACTTTACGGGCAGTGGGGTGGCCTGTCACACCATCTGTCACTCTGGCAGTGACCGATGTTTCCAGCTCCAGCCCGCCCAATAAATAAACTTATGCTTTTAGGCTGCCCTTTGCTGTAAACAGGCAGAGTTCCTAAAGCACACTGCTGTAAAAGTAGTTAGTCAATCATCGTCAATGGCGGGTAAAGGCGAGCAGGCGGTCAATACAGTTTTGGCCAACATAGATGACGTGTTAAATCAATATCTGAGCCTGTGTGCTGTGAGGTCAATAAGTCTCATATGGGGCCAGGAGACACCTTTTAAATGAGGTTTACATATATACCGATAGATCTTGCTAATTGCCTAAATGGTATTTTTAATAGCTGTTCTGTGGGAAAGACGATCATTAGGTCATGGGGGTTCAATAGGCCTTGTTTAAATGTAATTGTTTAAATTGAGATTACTCCACCACAAAACAAACATACTTACACTATAAAACACTGGGGGAGCATGTTTAGCTCAGCTTAGCTTGGTTACAAGTTTAACTTGGTTTAACTCAGTTGCCAATAACTCTAACCCTAACTAACCTGAACACAAAGGGTCACTTTGTTTTTTAGTGTAATTAGTTCAAATTCAATTTTGAAGTGATGTACAGAAAAAAATCTGAAAGAGGTATTAAAAAAAGTATTAAAAAGCACTGGACGTGCTGATACATGTGGATGTCCTGAGAATAGGACATATCTTTGTTGCACTTTATTTTACAGTAAGTACTTACATGTACTTACAATGTACTTACAGTGTACCTACCTAAAAAGGTTCTGGTAATATAAAGTAACTACATAGGGTAGGGCTACGTTTAGAGGAAGGTTCAGGGTTAGTACCTTGTTATTATCTAGTTATTGCTTGAGAAAGCCAACTTACTGATTTGCTATGTAAGCTGCTTCTCTTTCTTCCTCTGCTCTCCAAAGCTGGTTTTAAAGTGGTTTTGGCCACTTTTTAGCTGGTCAGGCTGGTCTCATCTGGCCAATTTGCTAAAAGGTTAAACCAGCTATTTTCAGCTTAAACCAGCTAAGACTAGACAGCCAAGGTTTTAGCTGTTTTTACTGAATCAGCTGGTTTTAACTGGTTTAAACATGTTAATCATGTTAGCAACATGCTAGTAAATTGCTAATTATGCTAGCTACATGTTCGTAATATGTTAATCATGCTAGAAACATAACAACATGCTAATCATGCTGACAATATGCTAGTAACTTGTTAATCATGTTAGCAACATGCTAGTAACTTGTTAATTATGCTAGCTACATGCTCTGCATATGTTAATCATGCTAGAAACATAGCAACATGCTAATCATGCTAGCAACATGCTAGTACCTTGTTAATCATGCTAACAACATGCTAGTAACATGCTAATCATGCTAGTAACCTAATCATGTTAACAACATGCTAGTAACATACTAATCATGGTAGTTACTGGCTAATCATGCTAGTAACTTCCAAATGTTAGAAACATGATAGCAACATGGTAATCATGTTAGCAACATGCTATTAACATGTTAATCATGCTAGCAACATGCTAGTAACATGTTAATTATGGTAGCTACATGCTTGTAATATGTTATATGCTAGTAACTTGTTAATCATGTTAATAACTGGCTAATCATGCTAGTAACTTCCAAATGCTAGAAACATACCAACATGCTAATCATGCTGGCAATATGGTGGTAACATGCTAATCATGCTAGCAACATGCTAGGAGCTTGCTAATCATGCTAACAACATGCTAGTAACATGTTAGTCATGCTAGAAACATGATAGCAACATGCTAATCATGCTAGCAGCATGCTGGTAACTTGCTAATTATGCTAACTATCTGCTCGTAATATGTTAATCATGCTAGTAACATAGCAACATGCTAATCATGCATACTAGTAACATGCTAATCATGTTAGCAACAAACTAGTAACATGTTGAACATGCTAGCAACATGCTAGTAACCTGCTAATCATGCTAACAACATGCTAGTAACATACTAATAATGTTAGTAACTGTCAATGCATCCTAGCAAACATGCTAGTAACTTGCTAATAATGATAATAACATGATAATAACATGTTAATCATGATAATAACATGCTAGTAACATGTTAATCGTGCTAATCATGCTAGCAACATGCTAGTAACTGGCGAATCATGCAAGCAACATGCTAGTAACTTGCTAATCATGCTAACAACTGGCTAGTAACATCCCAATCATTCTAGCAACAAGCTAGTAACATGTTAATCATGTTAGAAACATGCTAGCAACATGTCAATTAGGCTATAAACATGCTAGAAACTTACTAATTATGCTAGATTCATGCTATTAACTTGCTTATGTTAACAACATGCTAGGAAAATGTTAACAACATGCTAATCATGCTGACAACATTGTAATCAGCCTATAAAAATTGCAAACAACAAGCTAATTATGCTAAAACATGCGAACAACATGTTAAATCATGTAAGCAATGTGCCAAATCATGATAGCAACATCAACTTTCATACTTTTACAACTGCTTCAAACTTTCAGGCTAGGCTTTCTCAAGTCAACCCAAAGTTTGTTCTCAAACTTTACTCATCTAGTTGTAATTACTATAATACATAAGTACATAGTTTGTACATGAGGAACATGACTGTAAAATAAAAGCTACCCACATCATAACGATGTCATTTTCAATAAAACAACGATAAGAACAGAATTATTCACATTTCAATGTTCTATCTTTTAAGTCTGATAAAGCCCTGACATTCGAATGAATGAAAACCTTCATAAAGAAGAAGCTTCATGTAACTTTCGGGTGGACTGAGGAAACCAGAGTGGGTCTACATTTTCAACACCACCTCAGTTTTTCCATTTTATAACGTGAGGGCCTTTAATAAACATAAATATATCAGAGGTCAAAATGAGTGACAAAGTTGTGTAAGTATTTCTTGCATGTGTTGACAGAGAGGACTGTGTTTTTGAAATACTGGGGAGCTGTTGGAAATTTCGCCCACCCTGGTTCACACAAAGGCGCTATAGTGACGGATCTATTTTAGCGCTCAATGCAATCTTGTTTATACACAAACCCACATGCCTCTGGGCATAAAATGTTTTCTGTTATACTATACTAGTAAATCTAGGAATAATTGATTTATTCTAGAGAAATGGTTTGTGAAGTTAGGAGAGCGTAAACCAGGGACAGTAAACTAATGACCCCCTTTATTTCATGCTTTGAAAATATTTCTCCTTTATAGGTGCCCTATATCCCTTTATCCCACCCGTTTCTACTAAAGCCCCAATTTATCAGCAAGATTGAGGAATTGGAAGATGTCTCTGGCTCTGATTGGCCCCTTACTGGGGGTTATTTCAAAGGTCACAGCAGGCATTGGGCCTGGGGGCTGATCATCTCCTCATGATTCAGACTCCTGCTTCACTCCATGCTCCATAAACCCTACAGCTAATGGGCTAAACCGAGGGAACGACAGCACAGGTCTTCCAGGAGGTTCCTGGGGGACGGAGCGGGCGGCTCTGGTGTCAGACTGTGTTCTGTATGAAAGCTCTGTGGCTTGCAGGCACCCCAGAGAGCCCTGCTCCTCCTCTAAATCATGAGCAGAATGAGGATGGGATTGAGGCGCTGAAACCAATTTACTTTAGGGCCCTGGTGGGTGTATCCTCATGGGGTTTGCCTTCTCTGAAGAGGTTCTAAAGCTCAGCCAGAGGACAAGGTCAATGATTAAGGCTGAAACTCTAGTGATGACTCTGTCAGAGATGTGAAGAGTCTTTATAAGAGCTTGTTTTTAGTTAATGTGCCATATCTGAAATAGTCTGGATAGTAACACTGCCTTTCCAAGTATTTTTTGAGTTTGGTAGGATTTGAGGTTGGTAAGATTTTGTATGTTTTTGAAAGTTATCAAAGTTATCTGTTATCAAAGCTCAATTTTCAGTATCATTACTTCAGTGTCACATGATCCTTCAGAAATCATTCTGATATGCTGATTTGCTGATCAAGAAACATTATTATTTTTTGATTAATAGAAAGTTTAAAAGAACAGCATTTTTTTAAAAAATTCTAACAATGTCACTTTTGATCAATTTAATGCGTATTTGCTGATTAAAAGTATTTGTTTCTTTCAAAATATGTTTATTGATCCCAAACTTTTAAATAATAGTGTACATTATGTATGTGTAGATTAGGGCTGTCAAATGATTAATCGCGATTAATCGCATACAAAATAAAAGTTTGGTTTGCCTAATATATGTGTGTGTGTACTGTGTGTAATTATTATGTATATATAAATATGCACAAATTAATGTATATATTTAAGAAAAATATGTTATGTGCAACATTTTTATTTATAATATAAATTATATAAAAATTATAATAAATACATATACTTGTAAATATTTCTTAAATATATACATGAATGTGTTTGTATTTATATTTACATAATAATTACACACAGTACACACGCATATATTAGGCAAACTTTTATTTTGTATACGATTAATCGTGATTAATCGTTTAACAGCCCTAGTGTAGGTCTTTAAATATCTTAAAAGTTTTAAAATAAGTTTTCCAAATTTAAGGTCATAAAATGTCTTAAATATCTTAAATAGTGTAACAATAATTCATTATTACTGAAAAAGGTAGCACAATATAGCCTAATATGATTATTAATTGAAAACTAAAAAACAATGATTTAAGTGTGAGTACTGCTCGTTTCAAAGTCAAAGGGTAGTAGAGTTCATTTGGAGTGATTTGCTTGCTTCTGTTCTCTGATTGGTGGATATTTCTTTACAGAATCATGGGTAATGTAGTTTTTCCACCTGTAATTAGAATGTTTTTACTTAGAATTTTGGCTAGGGATGTGACCCAGTTCGGGTCAGATATGTAAGATATGTAAAATATGTACAGTTGTTTTTAGTCACATAAATAGTGCACATTTGAGTTGCGTGTTTGCGATTTTATTTTTGTTTTGATGCCGTTTGAAAAAAAAAAAAAAAATTATTAGTACTGGGCAATGACTAATCGTGATTAATCGCATCTAAAATAAAATAAAAATTTTAAACAAGAAGGTAATATTAAGTGACTTACACTGTCTGACTATAACACTATTGTCTGATTTTTTTCGTTGTCAAAAATAGTTTAAAACAAGTCACAACTTAGCCGCTGCGCATCTCCATTCAAACAAAGTGGTGTTTCATTTATGAATGAACGTGTGTTTTTAAATGAATCTAGTGAGTCAATGATTCAATTTCCTATTCATAAAGATCACTTGCTGTATTCCTGAATAATTCAGCCGTTCGAACAAATCAAATGAATAAATGATTCAGTAATGAAATCAGTGACTTGCTTCTTTTTTTAAGTTTATTTTTTAAAGTATCTTTTCAGTTATTTAAATCATTTAATATTTCCATTCTCAAAATTGTATATTTTCAACTTTAATCTCAACATGAATTTATGAATTTGATTGCACTCATGCCACCTCTGAGCCTCATTAAATGTCTAAAAATACACCTACAAGCCACTTTTGTGTTGTTCTGTGCCACCTCTGTAGTACAAATTAATTTAGTTAATACTGATTTCACTTGATTAGTAACTTATTCTGATTCTACTTGTTCTTAATTAGAACACTTAATTAAAAAGCTTATAAAATATATATTTTTTTAAAAAAATTGAGATGATTAATAAAGTTAGAAAAATGCCATTACAAAGGTAAAAACAAAATTCCCCTGTAAATCACTTTAAGGAGTCACTTATCACCTTGTAATGGGGAAGGCTAATTTTTGAACAGATTTTTTGATTACTGATTAGAAGCTCCTGAAATTTTGATTCTGTTCCTTAATTTTTTTAATGAAAAGTAAGCGTAGAGTCCTGATAGTGTATGTGTGTATCTTTATCTATACATAATAAATATACACAGTACACATACATATATTATATAAACAAAAACCTTTCTTTTGTATGCGATTAATCGCGATTAATTGCGATTAATCATTGCCCAGCACTAAAAGTTGTGTTGAACATGTTGCACCACTGCACCATGTTTGTATATTAGCTGTTAAAATCACATGAACGCTGTTTGCTGTATTTTAGCATGACCAAGACCAGAAGATTGAATCACGAACACATAGCTGGAGATGCTAATGCTGTAACATTGTTGCCTAATCCAGAAAAGTTTAACAAGAGCAGAACTGTACCACTTTTATTCTCTGCTTCTGGGCAGAAGTCAGATATAGATGGTGGAAGATAAAAAGATCCCTAAAGAAACTAAAATAGTGAAGGATTTTTTTTTTTTTTTCTAGTAGTCTCACTTGTTTGAAGTAGCAGGCAAAGAAACGTTGACATGAGATTTGGCAGCCTTGCAGCACGGAGGCCTTCAGCACGATGAATAATTGATGTGAAAATCTCAGTTTAAGCGTTTATTTTTTTCGCGCGCTCCTTTGCTCTGCTGTTGCATGCGTGTTTTTAAGGTCTGCATTGTCTTTCATTCCTGTGGGACAGCTACATGCTTTCATGTTTTCCCCGTACATTTCAAAGTCAGCATGTTTCCTATTGTTACGGGGCTTTTTTTTTTCTTTTTTTGTTTTGTCTTGCTACTGAAGAACATGTGTGGTTTGATAGTCTTTTAACTATGCTCATTAAATGTTTTTGGTTGTGTTATATGCCGTTATAACTCAGTAGTGACCTACATTAAAAAAAAAATTAACGTCACAATTTGAATAGTTAAACTAAATATTATAATTAAATTTAATTGTCTTTTTATATATATTTAATAAACCGTAATGCTCATACCACGTAGTTTATTCCGCATGAATATCACCTTGAATCATGCAATGTGTCTGGGAAATGACAGTGGTTGCTTGGATTTCTTGTCCACCCACACAGAGCCATGGCATAATCAGTGTCCACCTCCGTTTCTTGCTCCTAACCACATCTCTGGATCTTTATTCACCTCTGGTTCAAGTTGTCATCCCTGGTTACTGACTTCTCAGTTTCAGTCCACCTTATATTCTTGACTTTTTAGACTTTTCAGACTTTCAAAAGACTTAACATTGAGTGTCGTAATTCTCTGCAGCGTACACGTAACTTTTTGAGTTCTTGATCTCTGAACCATCTCAGCAAATGCCCCTTGGTTACCCACTAGCTCTTCTTCAGCACCTGAACCACGAAAACTTTTTAGAGCTCAAGGTGAGTCAAAACAGTTTCAAGAACGAGTAAGGTGCCTATGGAGGCAGGATGTTACGCTCCCATTGCAAAGGCATTTGCTAAAAGCTAGGCATCTTAGTTGCACTTCAATAAATTCTTTTGGTCAGATTCTTAATCGGCTTCGGATGTTGCCTGTTGTGAAAAGATTGCGCAATAAAATCAGGGTTTTTTAATTTATTTTTTTAAACGAGCATCGTGCAGTTAGCAGTGTGCTTGCACGTTATACACTAAAAAGTTTTTTCTCAACTTGCTTTGAAAGTTGTTTTTACTTAGAATATACTTCAGAAGTATTTTCAACTTGACTTTTTATTATCAACATAGTTTTAAGCCATAAGAACCAATTTGATGATGGTGAAAAGTCTTTGTGAAAGAGTTCATCAATATGGCTGATGAATTTCTTGTGTCTGCATCTGTCTTCACAGTGTATGTTGTTGAGAACATGATATTGTTATTGAAATAAATTCGCAAATAGATGTCATGCAAATACTTTCGTTAAGTCAGCTTACAAACTAGTTGAGTATGTAAAACTTAACCTGTTACAGTAAGTTTAGAAAAAGTTTAGAAACCGAGAGGCAATAACAGAATCCACAGTAAAATCGGTATTTAAAAAAAAAAAAAAAATAGATGAGTATCAACACAGCTGGGTAGATTACTTACACATAGTTTGTTACTGATTACAGATTACATGATGAAAATATTGTGGTTAGTAACGTAGTCTAGGTTACTCATTTTAGATAATGTATTTGAACTACTTTTCAGATTACTTTTAGATTACTTGTTTGCCTAACTATAAACTTACTGACAAATGTACCATATTGATATAAAAAAAGTAAAGAGAAAGAAAATATATTCCATTTTTTGGTATCAACCTCATAAAATGCATTAAACTTCATAATAACCAGGGTTTCTTAAACTGGGTTTAATGTAAGCCCATAAAATTAATTGAATCTATTAAAAAAAGTAACTGTAATCTAATTATGATAATTTGAAAAAGTAATATACTTGATATTTGGAATCTGATTACGTAATTCAGATTACATGTAATCAGTTACTACCCAGCTCTAAGTATCATGCAGTTAGCTTAGCAACATGCTATCTAAGTTTACTGTGTGTTTGTACGCTGTACTCCGTGAAAAAAAAAAAAAAATGTTCTCTTAACTTTGAGTGGTCTTTTTGCTTCGAAAGTTGTATTTACTTTAGAAGTATTTTCAGCTTGACAAGTTTTATTGACATACTCTTGTATTCTTTGTAGAAAACAAATATCTACTTACCAAATTTGACTATGGTGAAAGAACTTTGTGAAAGAACTGTCGAGTGTCTTGTATCTGCATAAGATTCTACAATATATGTTGTTGAGAACATGATATTTTATTGAAATAATCTACAAATAGATGTCTTTAAGTTGAAGGGGCAAATGCTTTTTTTAAGTTAACTTACAAACTAGTTGAGTTTGTTGAATAAAGTTTAAGTTGAATGAAAAAGTTCAGAAACTGAAACTTATGTTAACCTAAATTACTGAACTAAACATTGAAATCATTTTTGCAGTATAAGTATGATAAAGTTAAAAGATCTTTAAAGATTTTAAGTCCATCTTTCTGCTTTTGAATAAAAAGTTTTACTTGTAAGAATGGATATAGATGTTTGGGGCAGGGTTGCCAAGTATGCACAACAAAACCAGCCCAGTTGCATTTTTTTCCATAGTTTTCCCCTTTGTTAAATTAAGTTCCAAGGCGATTGGGACAAAACAACAACTCGCAGCAACAGTGTAAAAGTAGCCCAGTTGTGTGTTAAAACCGCAGACTTGGCAACATTGGTCTGGGGGCATAAACAAAATAGCTGCCGAATTGACAGACTTGCTTAATGGGATAGTTCACCCAAAAATGAAACTTACCCCATAATTTACTCACCCTCAAGTCTTCCTAGGTGTATATGACTTTCTTCTTTCAAACAAATACAGTCAGAGTTAAATTAAAAGAATGTCCTGGCTCTTCCAAGATTTATAATGGCAGTGAATGGCTGTTGAGATTTTGAAGTCCAATAAAGTGCTTCCATCCATCATAAAATGTGCTCCACACAGCTCCTGAGGGTTAATAAAGGCCTTCTGAAGTGAATCAATGCTTTTGTTTAAGACAGATATCTATATTTAAATCTTTAGAAATTGTAATCTCTAGATTCTGCTAACTGTCGTACGTGCATTCACGAGAGAGTGGCGTTCCAGCAGATGACGTCGGTGTAGCGTAAGCTTCGGTGAGAACCAAGTTTTGTATACAGCAAAGGAAAACCGGTTTCCTTATTATAAAGCTTGAAAGAGCCAAGAAATGTTTTAATGTAACTCCGACTGTATTCACCTAAAAGAAGAAAGTTATATAGAACCAGAATGGCTTGAGGGTGAGTAAATCGTGGGGTAATTTTCATTTTTGGGTGAACTATCCCTTTAAAAGGGCTGTAAACTTGTGTACTTAAATATAATCTCAAAGGGTATCAGTATGAAGCTTTGTCCATTTTATTTAAAGAAAAATCTGACCGACATAAAGTGGCTAACCTCATGCTGTTTAAAAGTGGAAAGAGTCTGAAAAAGATGATACCATAATAATAAACCATCACTGATGAAACTAATAGGACAGCAAAATCTGTCCATGAATGATTGGAGACTGAAGAACATGATTGTGTAAGGTAGTTGCTAACTATTCAGCCATTTTTTTTGACCATATGGATCAAACAGTCAGCAAACGGACTGTAGGTGGTCTGTAAGAGTGCCGAAACCATCTCTGGCTTACACCCCAGATTCAGAAGTCATTGCAGGCTCTCTCCTGAGGAGCACGCTAGTCCACCCTGGTTACTGTCTCTATGTTTGCAGTTCATAATGCACTGTCTCCTATTGAAAAACAACCCATGGCCCTCACTTCACATTGATTTTTATCAGCCTGCCGGCCCATGATTGATCTCCCCTGCAAAAGCATCGATTTCCCCCGCTCACCCTCTTAGCCCCTTTGTCCGAGACTACAAATGGACCGCAGACACTTTTCTATTGTTATAAATGGAAAAAGGGGTCCAAGCCTCCCAATAAATGACAGCACCACCAGCTGTCCGCCGCGAGTCGCACAGTACCGTTGTTCTGTTTATGACTGTTAATTAGTTTTTTGTACCTGCTGGCTTGGCGAGATAGGAGCTGTGTCGTCAGAGATGGGAAGCCTTCAGAGGTGCGGTTGATGACTAATAGTCAACATATGCCATGGCAGTGGACAGATTGTGTGTGCGTGTATGTATGTGTGTTTGATATTGAGGTGCTCGAATACCTTGAGCCCAATGACAATAGTACTTCACAGACCCCATGAAGTGGTTTGACGAACATTGTTTTCTTTTTTGTGTTGACGTCTGTGCTATTGAAAAGGAATTTGCGGTGGAAAATCAAGTAAAGAAATAGCTATTGCTTGTCAGAGGCAAGTTGCATTATGAGGGAGAAACAAGGTTCTGTTTCAAGATGCAATTTTATGATTTGTAAGATGCAACTTTTGTGCTACACACTGAAAAAAATGTGTTTTTCTTCACAAAAAGAGTACATCATTTTAAGGTAATCATACAGAGTGCTGCTAGGGAAGACATGTTGTAGGTCAAAACCCAGAACATTAGAGTTGTAGCATTTTAGCACTTCTGCTGTTTACTCTTGCAGACTATTTTAACTCAAACATCACGGAAAATGTTTTTTAAAGACTTGTATGGCTTAAAATAATGCAAATGGTGTTGCTTCCTGAAATATGTAGTAGAAAACCCATGAAAGATTTACGTTAGTTTAAAAAAATAATTGTTTTATACATTTTGGACTATGGGGGGCGCCATTATTTCGATGATGTAAAATGGTTGATGAGCTACTGGCGCAACCTGCTGCTAGTTTTACCGCAACATATCTCAGAAAAAAATTGCTGATACGATGCTACATTTGTGGCTTTTGGTTGTAATTTTCAGTCGAGGGGCAACAAGAGAAACAATGTAAGTCTTCACTGCTTTCCTAGCGATAAAAAGAGGAGAAAAAATGGGAAGATGCCTGTGGACGAGTAAAACTTCCTGAAGACCCGCGTCTTTGTTCTTTTCACTTTAGCCCTGATGCCTTTGAGGCTTTTAGTAGACAGAAAGAGCTTACAAATGGCAGAGACAAGAAACGCTAGATGCCATCCTGGCAGGATGTAAACATGCCGACACTTGTCATGACGCCGCAGCTGCTGAAGGAGCTTTTTAGGGTGGATTTCACTTGATATCTGGGGCGTTTTGACTCCTTGTGGGGAAAAATCTATGGTGTGCCATTTGGTTTAAGTCTGTGCTTATATCCTTAGCACCTGGTCATCGTATCAGTATTTTATTTTACGAGTTGTATCGTGGTAAAAATAGCAACAGGTAGTGGCAGTAGCTTATTGAGTGTAACCATTTGACATCAGCTAAATAATAATGGCATCCCCCATAGTTAAAAAAAATAACGTAAATCTTTTATGAGTTTTCTACTACATATTTCAGCAAGAGACATAATTTACGTTTTATTTAGCCATAGAAGTCCTAAAGGAACATGCCAATATTTTTGAAAATAGGCTCATTTTCCAACTCCCCTAGAGTTAAACAGTTGAGTTTTCGAATCAATTCAGCCGATCTCTGGGTCTGGTGGTAGCACTCTTAGCATAGATCATTGAATCCGATTAGACCGTTAGCATCTCGCTCAAAAATGATCAAAGAGTTTCAATATTTTTCCTATTTAAAACTTGACTCTTCTGTAGTTACATCGTGTACTAAGACCGACCGAAAATGAAAAGTTTATATGGCTAGGAACTATACTCTCATTGCAGCGTAATAATCAAGGAACTTTCCTGCTGTACCATGATGATATTACGCAGGGGCTGAAAATATGAAACTTCCATCAACATAACCAACGTGACCACCTGCTTGCACAGGGAGACTATTTTCAGGCACTGCGTAATATCATTGCGCCTGCTGCATCCATAATACGGCAGCAAAATTCCTTGATTATTACGCCGGAATGAGAGTATAGTCCCTAGCCATATCGGCCTAGAAAATTGCAACTTTTCATTTTCCGTTGGCCTTAGTATACAATGTAACTACAGAAGAGTCAATTTTATAAATAGGAAAAATATTAAAACTCTTTGGTCATTTTTGAGCGAGATGCGAATGCTCTAATCAATGATCTATGCTAAGCTATGCTAAAAGTGCTACCGCCAGACCTGGAGATTGGCTGAATGGATTCGAAAATGATAAAACTCAACTGTTTAACTCTAGTGGAGCAAAAATAGTGGCACGTTCCTTTAATACCCAGAGTTCCTTTTAAAAAGACTGAAAGAATTGTCAGAAGCGTAATGGTGGTTGCATTCTTTTATAAACTATGTTCACTACTTCTGGTGATTGTATTAAGGCTTCAAAATTGATAAAATTTGTGTTTATTTGTGAAGATTTTCATGATGAACAAATCCTGTAAGAACCATGAACTTTAGTTGGTCACAGAGCTTATCTTCTACAATTACCCAAAAGCCAATGGAAAAATCCTGTTGGGTTTTTGTCAATGGAACTTAAGAGTTGGCCAACAAATATACATTATTACTGCATCAGTAGACTAAACCCCCGAAGGTCATGGAAAATTGTCATGCATTTATTATTGGCTGCTAAAATAGCAATGAATCATTGTTTTGTTTAATTTGTGTTTCCTTTATTTTGTTTATAACAGATTTTCCCAATGGGCAGACCTTTGAGAATTCATGTTTTTTTTTTTTGTTGTTTTTTTTTTTTGCCTCAGCTGGTGAAAATCTATCGTGATTAGCTTAATGATCAATGCATCCTGGGAAACGCTCAAGAGGGTTTGACTCTGTCCTTCACGCTGCTTTCATCCTGCTGAGAACGTGGCCCCAATTGATATTGGCATTCTTAATTTACGCTCTCGCCTTTAAAGTCTCAGATTTTTGACAGTCTCTTTGATGGCCATTGTTAGTTTGACTGCTCTTTATGTCTCCAAGCCATTGTTCAGTTTCTTTTTCATTGTTCTTTCTTCTTAGTCTTACAAAAAAATTCTGTGATGGTAACTTGATGATTCTTGTGTTCATGTAAGATATACATACTCCAAAGAACACCACAGTTTAAAATATTGTTGGAGACATAAACTGCGAGTTTACTGTATTTATATGCTATGTATGTTTTGACAGTTTCCACCCATAGGGGGCGCTACAGTTGACTACAATTCTGCGACCATTTGTTAAACACCATAAAGTGTAACATTGAAATGCATAATCTTTCATACACATCTAACATATTACTTAAATGAAAAACATGGTCAACGGTAGACAATCAAATCAAACAGCTTATAAGTTTGAATCAAAACGGCAGATTGTTACGAAAGTTGACGTATTCATACATAGAGTCAAAACGAGTCTGTGCACCAAATTTTGCAAGAATTGACCACAAGGTGGCACTATAATAAGCAAATTTGCGTTTTTGCTAATAACACTTTATCCATGCATGCTTGCAAAAGAAATTAGCCGTAATAAAATGACATTACTGAAACATTGTACCAACAAGCAAAGCTGCAGAGTTCTCTGAATATACTTTAAAGGTCTGAACTTACCTGCTTTTTCTTTTCCGCATCCTTAACTTCAAATGATCATGACTACTTAAACACGCAGAGCTTTTAAGTGTGTTATCACCGCTGGGGTTGGGAAATGCCATGTAATTGCACGCTTTGAATATTAACAACAGAAACAGGCTTCGGCTGTAGACTTCTGTTCCTGCTCGGAGCCAGAAGCTTCATTCAGCTCGCTGTTTCTCCAGAGATCAAGGCCGGCGTAATTGAGCCCGGCTGTTCTACTGCCAACATTATGCTCATGAATTATATGCATGGTTTTCTATTGTTTTGTCGAAATGTACTTAGTGCTTTGGTTTGGTAGCTTTCAGTAAGAGGACTTATTTAAGTGGCATTTGTCTTCTTAATTTTCCATTTACGGACTCCAGCTCACAGCTCGGACATTTGTGATTGTCTTTATGGGAGCGTAAATTGTCCTTATGTTCGCTGTCTTAAGACCAGCCCAGGTGCAGGAATTTATGACATAATAGCTAGCTTTGGGATGCAAATTTTTGCTGTTGGTTTTCTACATATTTTCTCCTGTGCTCTAACAGGTCTAATTGCAGCTCTTAGAGATTTTTAAAACGACTCTTTATTGTCCTGTTGAGTGTACAGGTGTAAGATTGAAAGTGAGTTTAAAACGTACCTCTTTTGAATGCCTTTTTAGCATCTATTGACACCAGTTTAGTAACTGAAATGCCATTTTACTTTGGTAATGCGTCGTATCTTTGATATCTTACATTTGGGAATTGATTCGATTGTGAAATTTTGCAGTTCTGTGGTGAGTAAGATGTAGGAAAAAATGAAGATATTCTTCTGCTGTTAAATATCTTAATATTTGTTGCCAGTGTTATGCCACATACATTTCTGTCCCACACAGTGCCAGACAAGAGGAACTTACAGTGGAAAGTAGGAGTTGTGATGGGTGTTTTAAAATGAACTGTGCTCAGAAATGGCCTGAGGTTGTAAAGTGAGTTTACCGGGTGTGTTTACCGTTGATCCGATGATCAGGTGCGTTATGGTGTCTGTAAGGAATCACTAAACATTTGTAGAGTCCTTTTGGAAGCTGTGGATTTCTCTTTACTGTTTTTCATGGTTAGCACTCCTCAAATTGATCTCCTTCCTGCTCAGTGGCTCTCAGCTGGTGTGATTAGATTTATGCAAATAGGAAAATGCAATCATACAGTATTATTGTAAGTGGTAGAAGTATAGCAAAATAAATAGGCTCATTTATTAACAGGGAAGAGAAAACACATTTTTTAGTTGTTGTTGATGTAGAAAGCTGAAAAGATTTCTACAACCTATTATTTTGGTAGAAGTGGAATGCAAAAATAAATGTTTTAATGTTTCAGTACATTGCGTAAAAACAGTTTAATTACATTAAATACATGTTTTATTCATTTTTTTGTAATTGTCTTGATTTTTAGTGAATTAAGGCAAACACAGATGTCACCATCACAGACAACAAAAGTTACTGTTGAAAAATATAAGTATATATAAGTATATAAGTTTTTTGAAAATTAATTAATTTTTGTAAGAAAATATGAAGCAGCACAACTGTTTTCAACATTGATAATATTCAGAAATGCTTATTGAGCAGCAAATCAGCATATTAGAATGATTTCTGAAGGAAACACTAAAGACTGGAGTAATGATGCTGAAAATTAAGCTTTGCATAATATGAATAAATTACGTTTTAACATGTATTAACATGGAACCCATTATTTTAAATTGTAATATTTACAATGCGAGTTATAAAGTCAGAAATGCAGGATATAAACTCAAAATTCTGACTTTTTTTGACAATTGTGAGTTTCTATCACATAATTCTGACTTTTTTCTGAGAATTGTAAGATATAAGCTCACAATTCAGAGTTATACAGCTCAATTCTGAGGGGAAAAATTGCGAGTTTATATCTCACAGTTAATAACTCGCAATTTTGTGTTATGTCAGAATTGTGAGATATAAACTTGTGACATTGTGAGATAATAAATTCTTACTTTTTTCTCAGGATGACGACTTTATTTCTCAGAATTGTGATTTAATACTCATTGAGCAGCAAATCAGCATATTAGAATGATTTCTGAAGGAAACACTGGAGTAATGATGCTGAAAATTAGGCTTTGCATAACAGGAATAAATTACATTTTAACATATATTCACATAGAAACCATTATTTTAAATTGTAATATTTCACAATATTACTATTTTTACTGTATTTTTGATTAAATAAATGCTGCCTTAATGAACAGGAGATACTTCAAAAATACAGGTGCATCTCAAATAATTAGAATATAGTGGAAAAAAGTTAATTTTTTGTTTGTAACTTATTTCAAAAACTGAAACTTTTATATATTCTAGATTCATTACATGTAAAGTGAAACATTTCAAAAGTTTTTTTGTTTTGTTTTAATTTTTATGATTAGAGCTTACAGCTCATGAAAGTCAAAAATCCAGTATCTCAAAATATTAGAATATTTACATTTGAGTTTCATTAAATGTCCATCCCTACAGTATAAATTCCAGGTATCTTTTGTTCTTTGAAACCACAATACTGGGGAAGACTGCTGACTTGGCAATGGTCCAGAAGACAATCATTGACACTCTCCACAAAGAGGGTAAGTCTCAGAAGGTCGTTACTGAATGGGGTGGCTGTTTACAGAGTGCTGTATTAAAGCATATTAAATGCAAAGTTGACTGGAAGGAAGAAATTGGGTAGGAAAAGGTGCACATGCAACAGAGATGACCGCAAGCTTGAGAAAACTGTCAAGCAAAGCTGATTCAAACACTTGGGAGAGCTTCACAAGGAGTAGAATGAAGCTGGAGTTATCGCATCAAGAGTCACCATGCTCAGATGTCTTCAGGAAAAGGGCTACCAAGCCACTTCTGAAACAGAAACAACGTCAGAAGCATCTTACCTGGAGAAAAGGAGAAAAAGAACTGGACTGTTGCTGAGTGGTCCAAAGTCCTGTTTTCAGATAAAAGTAAATTTTGAATTTCATGTTGAAATCATGGTCCCAGAGTCTGGAGGAAGACTGGAGAGGCACAGAATCCAAGTTGCTTGAAGTCCAGTTTGAAGTTTCTGAAGTCAGTGATGCTTTGGGGTGTTGTGACATCTGCTGGTGTTGGTCCACTGTGTTTTATCAAGTCCAAAGTCAATGCAGCCATCTACCAGGAGATTTTGGAGCACGTTATGCTTCCATCTGCTGACAAGCTTTATGGAGATGCTGATATCCTTTTCCAGCAGGACTTTAGCACCTGCCCACAGTGCCAAAACCACTTCCAAATGGTTTGCTGACTATGATATTACTGACTGTGCTTGATTGGCCAGCCAATGAGCCTGACCTGAACCCAACTGAGAATCTATGGGATATTTTCAAGAGAAAACTGAGAAACATTTGATCCAACAATATTCAGACGAGTTGAAGGTTCAGTAGTGCCTCAGCAGTGCCACAGGCTGATCGCTTCCATGCCACACCTCACTGATGCTGTAATTTGTGCTATGAGCAAGTAATTTGCTGTAATTTGTGCTGCCTACCAAGTATTGAATGCATAAATGAACATACTTTAAAGAACTTGAACTTTTCTGTTTTGCAAATCTGTTTTTTGATTGATCTTAGGAAATGTTCTAATAATTTGATATACTGTAAGCTCTAATCATCAATATTGTTTTAAAATGTTTCACTTTACCTGTTATGAATCTAGAATATATGAAAGTTTCAGTTTTTGAAATGTTACCAAAAAAGAGAACTTTTTCATGATATTCAAATTTTTTGAGATGCACCTGTATTTGTAAACATTTTACTAGCCTTAAACTTTAGAAAAGCATTATAATATTTTCGAAAAATACTGCTTGGTTGGGGGAAAGTGCACATTATTAATTTTGCACATATTTGTTAACTAAAATGTTTTTGTTGTTGTTGACTAAAATGATTTGTATGTAAGCTTGTTTCTGGCACTGAATAAAATAATAATAAAAAAAAAAGGTATTGCAACATGTTTTTCTCACAGTTGCATTTACATCTCACAATTCTGACTGTTTTTCACAGAATTACATATAAACTCATAATTGTGAGTTATAAAGGAAGAATTGTGAGGTATGATAAATAATACTGACTTTTTTCTCAAAATTACTTGATATAAAATTGCAGTTGCGAGTTATAAAGTCAGAACTGCAAGACATAAACCCAAAATTCTGGTTTACTTAAAAATGGAAATGGAAATTCCAGTCGGGCAGACTGGATTGTGGGAGACTGTATCCTGCAGTAAACTGCATATTTTGGCAACTGTCTTTTGTCAGTTGGATGTTTTGCATATGCAACAGAATATTCACATACTGTGCACAGCACGCACACTGCATACTGCAAAAATGTAGAACGCCATTCCACATGTCTCCTCACGCAAAGATGCTATGTGACCTGAAAGTGTGGGATTTGTTTACTGGTCATCGTTGTGCTGTGTGTTACTGCCAAACTCTGAGTCACGTCTCACCTTCATCAGATTGTCATCCTCACCTATTAGTGTAATGATGAGACTCATCGCGTGTGGCTCGCGGCACATGGCATTCATCCTGCAGCTGAGTGACCAAATGAACAGAGTGGGGAAAGATGGGAAAATAATTGCATAAACCACATGGTGAGAAGGACAGAGCCAAGGCTAAATGGGTTTTTATTGTGAGGGCCTTTCATAAAATACACATAGATTTGAGAGCAGGCACATTTGAAGCGATACACATATGGTACAAAGGAAATCAATAGAGCCGAGAAGGGTTTTTGAAAGCACATAAAAATAACACTGCATGCACACACATTTACTGTGATTAAGTTTTATGGATTTGTGTAATTGTGTAATACAGTTTCACAGAAACGTTTCCATTATTTGTCATTTTCCCCCCTATGATCAAGTTTTTGGGGAGTTTATTTATCTGTTTATTTTATTTTACATTAGTCTAGCTTTTCTTAATAGAATTGTTTATGGGAAAAAATTGCATAAGTAGAAGGTAGTATATCAAATATACTTTATACATGTGGGTCAATTATATATCAAAGTGAAAAGATAAGGATAAAGATTCAGGTATAGATATATGACAAGGGTCAGTGAGGAGATGCCTACATTTTCTGTCAGATTGCATTTTTTTCAGTTAAAAATTTGTTTAAATGCATTAAAAAGATGCCATGTATATAAAGTACCTCTCTTATGTATAGACCCACTTTAACTTTTGAAAAAAGATTAGTTATTTGTAATTATTCTGTTATTCAAAGTGTCAAAATATCATGTGGTATGACCGTCCGGCCATAACTTTTGCTTTGCAAACGTCTTTGAATTAATCCTTAATTTATTCTGATTCATTTTCTGCACTATTTGGCATAATTTCCAAAGTGTTTTGTAATCCTGTATAAAATTGCAAAGGATTTGTATTTATATTTCCATTATAATGGAACTACAAACAAACTTTGTCTGATGATTTCCATTTTGTGAAATATCGTGTGGTGCGACCATCAAGAAACTACTATTTTGGGACTTTTATGTTGAAATCCATTCAGTGATAGGACTTTGCATCATATACCAATTTGCCATTGAAGCATGAAGCAGGTTTGTAACTCTTTTTTAAAGCTGGAAAAAATAACCTTTTTAACGGCTGGTATGTAGTTACCACATTTGGATATCATGTGGTATGACCTCAAAAAAACCCAAAAAAAAAAACAATGGCTGTAAAGTTGTTTCTTTAAGTATTTATGTTTATTATAAATTTCATAGTGTCCTTTTGTGGGAAGCTAACTTATTTTGTTTAGGCGGCCTTTTTTTAATAATGTAAGGCCTTTGTGTCATTTGGAGTGACCACTCATCATGAGGTGCGACCAATAATAGTAATAACTGTATTAAAATAAAAATAAAATATCTAATTTCTGACTTTACTGAGAACATGTTGATTTTCTTTTACTGAGAAAATGTTAAGCATGTTAGGAAATGAATTAATTTTAATATAAATCATGGTCGCACCACGTGACATTTTGACATGACATTTAGCTATGGCCAATTCATCGAGATGAAAAAACACTAAAATCTCTTAATTTTAAATTATAATATGATTTTATGTGTACACAATATTCTTAATGTTTGAAAATTTACAACAGATATTATTATTATTATTATTATTATTATTATTTGTATTTGTATTTTAAAATTAGCCTGTCAAAAACCCTGATATGTCAGTGACCCATATATATATATATATATATATATATACATACATATATATATTTCATTTATTTATTTTATTTGATTAAACTAGCATGTAGCAATACAATCAAAATGCAACTTAGTTTTACTTATTAATTTGGCATTAAATACAACCTGGGTGTGATCTTAATAGTTTCTTTTTCCCCATCCACAAAAAAGAAATGGTAAGTTAATAAAAGTCAGATATTGGTATTAGGATGTGGTAAAGAACTGCGATAAGAAGTGAATGTCATGAAATCGAGGATGGGTAAGGTTTGTCCTGAGGCAGGGTGAGGTATTAGTGTCAGGAGACACAAACACAAGCACACAGAAGATCACAGCTCAGCACAAATGTCACAGGCAGCGATGGGGTGGAGGCCATAAGCCTATTAGAGAGTTAATAAATCAGGCCCATAGCTGTGCCAGGAGCCGCTGTTGAGCCCGGCTTTATGAGCCCTGAGCAGATTATGGCCATTGAGTTTCCAGTTTGGCTGCATCCATATCGATGGAGTGAATGAGAAAAACATTGACCAGAGACTCGGTTTCATTTTGGCTCCTTCCAGAGCAAGGTTTGTTTATCCGACCGCCACCTGTGAAATGCCAAAGCGTTGTGCCAATTCATTTCACATTCGTTTTAATAACAATACTGTACTTAAGTATTTTGGGTTATATACTATGTCCATTGTTTCAACCATTATTGATTGATTGATTGATTTCTTTAGTTAGTAAAATGCTGCACAGGTTTTATCTATTGGTAATTAATTATTTTAAAAATAAAACATTTGGCATGTATGTGTAATATACATTTTTGTCTGAGAATAAGATGATTCTTTCAGAACCATTAAAAATATTCATCATTCATTCATTCATTCTTTTTTTTTTTAGCTAAACTGCTGTTGGCAGAGTAGTATTTAATCCATTTTTCTTAAATAATACAATTTAGCTGTTCTATTTGAGCTCTTGAATTGGTTAATTCAGGTTAAAAATCATAAAGTCAGCATAAAATGGTATTTACAACATAATTTAGTTCTGTAACATCACTGTAAAAATAAATAGTTGAGAAAACTTAAAGGAGAAGTCCACTTCCAAAACAAAGATTCACATATAATGTACTCATCCCCTTGTGATCCAAGATGTTCATGTCTTTCTTTCTTCAGTCGTAAAGAAATTATGATTTTTGAGGAAAACATTTCCGTGTTTTTCTCCTTATAATGGACTGATATGGTGCCCTAATTTTGAACTTTCAAAATGCAGTTTAATTGCGGCTTCAAACGATCCCAAATGCGGTTGTAAACGATCCCAGCCGAGTAAGAAGGGTCTTATCTAGCGTAACGATCGGTTATTTTCATAAAAATAATACAATTTATATACTTTCTAATATCAAACGCTCATCTTGTCTTACTCTGCCTGGACTGTTTTTTTTCCGGTTCATGACAGTTAGGGTATGTTGAAAAACTCTCATCTCATGTTCTCCCTCAACTTCAAAAATCGTCCTATATCGCCGTTTTACCTTTTTTATTAAGGGTGTTTGATCTTCTTTGCATGTTCACTTTGCAAAGACTGGGTCGGTACTTCTGCAGTGATGTAGGATGATTTTAATATGATTTTTGAAGTTGAGGGAGAAAATACGATCAGAGTTTTTCGACATACCCTAACTGTCATGAACCGGGCACCATATCAGTCCATTATAAGGAGAAAAACACGGAAATGTTTTCCTTGAGCCAGAATACACAGAGTTCAAGACTAGCAAGGCAAGACGAGCATTTGAGATTAAAAAGTATCTAAATTGTATTATTTTTATGAAAAAAATCCGATCGTTTTACTAGATCAGACCCTTCTTCCTTGGCTGGGATCATTTACAATCGATTTGGGATTGTTTGAAGCCGCATTTAAACTGCATTTTGGAAGTTCAAAATTAGGGCACCATATCAGTCCATTATATGGAGAAAAATGCTGAAATGTTTTCCTCAAAAAACATAATTTCTTTACGACTGAAGAAAGAAAGACATGAACATCTTGGATGACAAGGGGGTGAGTACATTATATGTGAATATTTGTTTTGGAAGTGGACTTCTCCTTTAAAACTAAGGTAACCTGATGCAGTAAAACTTTTGAGTTCTCTCAACAATAGTTTTTTAGTTTTTCTCAGTAAATATACATTGTTTAACCAACATAAATATGTTTGTGTATGCAATGCTGATTGTCTTATTTTGCTAATAGAAAGTCTTGTAACAACAACTACTGTCATATTTGTGTTTTTTTATGTGTCAATTTTTTATTTACAAATGACAAACAGCGAATTGTTCTAGAAACCTTATAGGAGAACTCCACTTTGAGAACAACAATTTACAACTAATTTTCTCAACCCCTATGTCATCCAAGATATTCATGTCTTTCTGTCTTCAGTCGTTAAGAAATTATGATTTTTGAGGAAAACATTTCAGGATTTATCCATATAATGGAGTTCATTGGTGCCCCGATGCTGAACTTCCAAAATGTAGTTTAAATGCAGCTTCAAATGGCTCTAAACGATCCCAGCGAGGAAGAAGGGTCTTATCTAGCGAAACGATCTGTCATTTTTTCGAAAAATATTTTTTTTTTAAGCACAGGCTCTGGGATACGCGTCCACAACGTCAAAAATTGACAGATCCTTTTGCTAGATAAGACCCTTCTTCCTCAGCTGGGATCGTTTAGAGCTCTTTGAAGCTGCATTTAAACTACATTTTGGAAGTTCAAAATCGGGGCACCAATGAACTCCATTATATGGAGAAAAATCCTGAAAACGCAGAAAGACATGAACATCTTGGATGATAAGGGGGTGAGTACATTTTTTGTAAATTGTTGTTCTGAAAAACTTAGTCTAATATGTAGACAACATTGTCTTTGTTTGTAAAACATCTTACAAGACTAAGATATCCAGCAAACAGATATAAGTGGTTAAACATACTCTAGG
>JAHKKF010522806.1:0-14233 GCA_019740295.1 Labeo calbasu
AATATCTAAGTTGTTACATTTCAAGTTGAATAAACTTATTTTAGTTGACTGAACTTAAAATTTTAAGGCAGAAGGTTATCTAATTATTTTAAGCTGACACAACAAATAGTGTTTTTTTATTTTTTATAGTGTAGTTAAATAAGAACTAGTGACCACAACATATTTAATGTAAATATTAATGAATTAAATAATATTTAATTTAAATAAGACATTAGGATTCCTCACTTTAAAGGAGGACTCATAATGCACTCTCTCAGTTATATAACTGAAGCAGAAAGTGCCTGATCACAGTATGTTACTAAACAGAAATGTGTGCTACACAGTTTATAATTTCCATTTATTCATTCGGCAGGCGCTTTCATCCGAAGTGTTCCTTGCAAATCAAAACTTTGACCTTGGTGTTATTAGTATCCTTCTATGGCAGTTGAGCTATGTGTGTTCTACGATGTGATGACTTAAAAGGATTCTCAGAAGTTTCCATAAAGCGTATTTTTTAATACAAATGACTGTCTTGGTTGTATAAGTGAGTATGAAGATGAATACGAAGACTTGTGGTCAGAGGCCTACTGAATCAACCTCCAGTGTGTTTGTTTTTTTTAATACGAATTGTTGGATGCGCACAATTATCTGAAAACTGATCATATCTGCGGCTAATGAAATGCAGTCTTCAGAGTCTGGCTCTTGAGATCACCTTTGTGATTCAATCAGTCTTATGTGCAAATGAAAGTAATTTAAAGGATAAAGCAAAGCATTAATGATGAGGTCATTTACAGCAGACTCATTAAAACACTATTATACGCAATTTCCTGTAACAAATTTCATTCCGAAGAAACATTACGTTGGAAATAATAAACTAGCTTACTGCCGTTTAATACAATTAGTGTAACATAATGCCATTATGAGTCTAAAATAGATGCTGTCGCATTGAAGCAACAGCACTAACCCCTGTCTAAATGAAAGAATATTAAAGTCAGCGGCGGTACGACGTCTCTTTGTAATAGCCATGTCTGGGGTGCAATATGACAGCAGAAATATAATGTTTCATAACTGACAGTCTCTGGGTTTGTGTTGCCTGAGGTCGCATGGGGCGAACAATAAAGAGTAATTTGATTGATGGAAAATTGGAGTGGCCCATCCAACATGTTTCACCCGAGGCCTCGCAATAGCATGTACACTGGCTGATGATGTTTCACGTTTTCAGAAACTCCATTTGTTTTGTTCGGATCTGTTGCTGTATCTGGCGTTGGGCTTCGTCTTTGATATGAGACTTTAATTGTGCGGCACGGACGCATATTAGAGGTGTAATTGAATAGAATGAAAGAAACAAAAAAGGAGAAAGCCGAAGATGGATTGAGTAAGGGCTCTTTCTTTTATCAAGACGCCCAGGGATCTTTTCACACTCTCCCACTCGCTCTCTCTCTCTCTCTCAGGCTGTGGCGTCTGGACTCTCTTCCTCTGAGTCAGCCATGACATCAGCAGCAGTAAAAACAGTTGTGAGTGATAAATAGATGTAAATTATCAAGACCCTCATCTCTGCTATCCATCAGATGAGTCTAGCATAAGAGGATAGCACGTTTGCATGAGAAAACCGCTCCGCCCAAACAAAAGCTTTTCACGGCACTTTTTGTTTTTTTTTTTGCCAGTAAATATGTTTTTCATTCGGAGAGGAAAATATCTTTCAGTGATTGATTAGGAAACAAACGTTTAACTGACCACATGTTGTTCATTTTCAGCACCAAAAGATTGAGTTGAAAAAGGTGCTGCTTTGCAACAGTTAACATTTTTGTGGTCTCTTGTTGTCTTTGACCACTAAGATTATATTTATATAAGACACATTAAGGGATGTTCTGTGCTTTATTTGTTGTTGTCTAAAAACAGAGGGATTTTTTTAGCATCTTACGCCATGGATACCTCGTCTTTAAGACCGTGGCAAGTTTAACTTTTTAAAATTAGTTTGTTTAGCTGTTTTAAACATAAAAATGTGGCTTGTGTGAACAGCTGTTTAGTCTCAGTTTTGTTACTTGTATGCAGGTTGCTGATTCTTTATTGTGCAAAATCCACAATCCATCATTTAAAGAGACAGTTCACTCATTTCATGTGAAAAAAACCTGGATTTTTTTATAGTTCAATGTAGTTCCAATGAATAGGGACTGTTTTTGCCTGAGCTATTCCTTTAATTCACGTTTGATGCAGGAACGAGTTGCGTTTACTAGATTTACTGGGGAAGCTTTTTCTCACTTTGTTCTGATTCCGTGCTGAAATGAAGTTTGTAAGATTAAAAAACACTTGCTTGGATATGAAAAAAATAAATGTGTGAAAAGACATCAGACTGTATCGCAGCAACTACCACAACACTTGTTCTGTTCTCTTATTACAGAATGGCTTTTGGAGGCCAGTAGGAATACAGTTGTATGATTTTAAACCGGCAGCATGCAGTATTTATGATGAGGGCTCTCAACTATGTCAGACAAGTAATGGGATTCTAGTCATTTTACTGTAGGATTAAAACCGAGAGCGGATTTTAACAGGGAAAATGAATTGAGTATTGCAAGAATACATTTGAAAAAAAAAAAGTGTGGAAGACGGACTCCCCTGTTTTTGATTTGTGCAGGCTCGGCTGTTTATAGTGGAAGTGAAACCGCTCACATATGTCCCGCTGCTGTCATGCGCCGAGCTATCAGTCGAAAGCTTACCCGAGTTCGGAAACACATGCCGTATCCCGTAACAAGTTACTGACGTGCTTCTCTGTGAGGTCTGGAGTGGAGGCTGATTTTCACTTTGAAATCTTTTGCCACATTGTAAATCAACATTTGTTTAACTGAAACTGAGAGTTGCCGTAATGTGTAGTGATTTAAATCTGTATATGTGTAGAAATTAAACCGCAGTTATTCCATCGAGGATAAATAATGTAGATAATACAACAATAATACTACAACAGTTGAGATTCTGTTATTTACTCACCTTCACATTGCCTAAATTATTTAAGTATTAACTTCATGATAGCTGTTTTCCATTCTGGATTCATTCGATGGGTTTGTGTGAGGAACTGACTAATTTAAGGCATTATTTCATTATTTTTATAATGAAAATGTGATCCACCGTCACTGCTCACGTACTAAATCTCTTCAAAATGTGAGCCACAACAGGTTTTACGTCATCTGTGTCTCACTGTAATTAAATTAAATTGCTTACATTTCACTCTGTTCTTAACAAACAACTTCAAAAGACTTGCAATACAATGCATGAGTCACAGGGCCCACTTTTATGAGACTCTGCATTTATATCTGTTTTTGTGTGTGTGTGTACATGGGTTAGGGGTGAAACAAAATCTCCATTTTATAGTAGAATTGTTATATGTGACCCTGGAACACAAAACCAGTCTTAAGTAGCACGGTATATTTGTAGCAATAGCCAAAAATACATTGTATGGGTCAAAATGATCAGTTTTTCTTTTATGCCAAAAATCATGTTCCATGAAGATTTTTTTGTAAATTTCCTACCGTAAATATATCAAAACTTAATTTTTGCATTGTAATATGCATTGGTAAGAACTTAATTCGGACAACTTTAAAGGCGATTTTCTCAATATTTTGATTTTTTTTCCACCCTCAGAGTCCAGATATTCAAATAGTTGTATCTTGGTCAAATATTGCCCTATTCTAACAAACCATACATAAAAGTTTTTTATTCAGCTTTTGGATGTACACTTGAAAAATAAAGGTGCTTGTTGGTGCTAGTAGCCTTGTGGTTAGTATAGCACTACTGTGCTCGGGGTGACCCGAGTTCGAATCCCGTCTCGAGGTCCTTTGCCGATCCCACTCCCTTCTCTCCGCCCAGTATTTTACTGTCATCTCTCTACTGTCCTATCCATTAAAGGCCCAAAAAAGCCCAAAAATATAACTTAAAAAAAAAAAAAACAGAAATGAAGGTGCTTTAAAAGGTTCTTTACAGCGATGCAATGCCTTAGAGGAACCATTTTTGGTTCCACAAAGAACCATTAAGTCAAAGGTTTTTTAAAGAACCATCTCTTTCTCACCTTTTTACAATCTGAAGAACCTTTTTTCACCACAAAGAACCTTTTGTGCTTCAGATGTTAAAGTTTCTTTATGGAACCATTTGAACAAAAAAGGTTCTTCTATGGCGTCGTGAAGCACCTTTATTTTTAAGAGTGTATAAATCTCAATTTCAAAACATTTAGCCTTATGACTGGTTTTGTGAATCAGGGGCACATATACGGTGTGTGTAATAGAAGAATTGTGTGTGAATTCAAACACCTGACACTATTCTGAGTTTTGACAGAATCCTCTGAACTGTAGAGAGAGGTTAAAATCATTATTTGTTTTAAGAATTTTGCAGCTTAATTAAGATCATCTAAACACAAACTATGCTGCTTCTTGTTTTTGAAGTGCAATCTTTATTTCAGAACCTAGCTGTGGTCACATAATGTTATAATAAGGTAGGGTTTTGCCTTTAAAAATGCAGCTAGAGAGCTTTTAGGCCTTTATTTGACATCACCTCACTGTGGAGGTGATTGGGACAGCTAAATTTGTCCGCCCCAGGCCTGATTGGTTGAAAAGTGGAGCGGACATGTCATTCTGTCCTTAACCTGCCTCTGCTCCGCTCAACAATCTTTGACTTAGTTCTATCAACATGATCCTTTGTGTGTATTGTAAATATAGCCTCTCAGAATGAAACTGCGGTATCATTGCATTATTCAAGAAGGATCTGCGAGGCATGTTAAACGCGGCTGCTTTCAAAGCCAGCTCTCATCACTTTACCTGTAGGCATTGACGTTACCCTGCTCGCTGCAACAATAAAGCATTGAATTTTGTTTTAATGTTTTAACATTTACTTTCGGTCGAATTTGAGTTTTCGAGTTGGCTGTTCCTCCAGGGTCTCAGCTGTAAATATTTAAATATGTACTTTAAATATCTGCAATAAATTACAGATATTGAGGCTATTATTTAAAATGTTCTTTTGTTTATGCGCTTTTCTTTATCGTGATGTATTACATGCATCTCCGCAGCCGTTTTTTCATTTCAAGTCTGTGGCTCGCTTACAGAAATTGAAGTGATGTGTTTATTATGCAGACAATATAATCCACAATTATGCATTGATTATTGTACTTCATAAATTGAACAAAGCAGGGGTAATTAGTCTTTGTCAGCATGAGAAGACAAAAGCAGATTGAAGTCACTTAATTGTAATTCGATAGTTCTTCATCAGAAGAAGAAAAAAGCAATATGTATTCATAATGAACTAAAGATTCAATGCATTAAGCAAAAGCAAGCAGCTAAACTACTTCATGTACTTTAAAACAATTAATGTTGATGTATGTAAAATATTTTTGATATTTTACTTGTTTAGCTTAATATGCAAAGACATTTATAAGCATTTATAATAGGACCGTTTTATTTTATTTTATTGTTATTCATTTTAAGTCTGTTTGAATGACCAGTGGCAGAGGGGGAGTGTTTGGGGAAACCTGTTTAAAACAGTCATTATTTTTGCAATTCCGTTTGGTGATGCTAGTAGTGCAGATTTGACATACTTCAACTTTAAGTTTACTTTCATCTGGATTTCTTTCTGTATTTTTTCATTTTGCATGGCAGAGACTTTAACTCTGTCAGATCAAAGGCAAGGAGAGATCATGTTAAAGGTGTATTTCTAGCCCATGTACATCTCTCTGGCAGCTTCAGCAGTCTCCTCAGAGATGGCTTTGGCACTGGCTTTATTTCGACGTTATATAGTGCGAATCTACCAAGACACGCTAGTGTTCATATTTCAATTTGACGAGGGGCAAAAAATACAGGCGTAATCTGCCACACAAAAGCAATGTCATTACAGATGTGGCACATTATTCCAAAGTGGCGAGCCGTGCGGCGGGGAGACGCAAGATAAGGCAAAGAGAAAATATCAAAAGTGGTGAGTGAGCACTAGAATTCGTCACGGACAGATAAAATGTTCAGCAGAAAATCTTGAGGATGTGCCAATGTTTCTTTTTCCGTTCGTTCCCCGTCTCCTCCTTTCTGTCTTTTAAGCTTTATCTGAGACACAATGAATGCGGCAATTTTATCTAAATAGACAAAAGTGTGGCAGCATCTAGCTGCTTTCTGAAGTCTGACCTTGACGGAGGTGTTGCCGCCCTATCTGTGCCGCAACCAACGGGCTCCATCAGACCGTTCGGTTAGTTCTTCTGTTAAATCGTAACGCTGTGATGTAGATCTAAAGTAAATCTGTCAATATAACATGGAGAAGAGTACAATCAATCCCACAGTTTCAAAGTTTACCCCCCACAGCCACACTAATGCAATAACAGTTCAGTTTTGTTTAAATGTCACGCTCGCACATCTAATCTTACTGGTTTATTAGTTCCTTTTTGAATTGACCTTACTTTGTTAAATGCCACACAAGGCCTGGACCTTGTTTTTCACTGACAATTATTCCATGTGTTAAATAAAACATTATTAAATACGTACAATAATATACAAGGGATATATTACACAAAGAAAGTGTGAGTTATTCACCACTAGCATCAATAAACTTTAAAAAATAATGACTGTTTTTAAACTGGTTTTCAAGAAAAACTCTCCATCTGTCATTGGCCAGTCAGACAGAGAGCCCCGCCCCCAAACTCACACTATTAGTTGAGCTGTTGCTGTGTTGGCCTGGTTGGAATGATCAAACAGCAATGTGTTTAAAATAGTGGCACTGTGTTGACAACTTTCAGATGAATTGCTTTTAGTCACGTTATGCTGCAATACAATAAAGGATTTTTAACTAAAAAATTACACACTACACCTTGTTTTTCACTGGCAATTATTCCATGTGTTAAATCAAATATTAAATACGGACACTGATATACAAGGTGCATGTTACAGTAAGAACGTGTGATTTCTTCACCACTAGCATCAGTCAACTTGAAAAAATATTGACTGTTTTTAAACTGGTTTTCAAGAAAAACTCCCCCATCTGTCATTGGCCAGTCAAACAGAGAGCCCCGCCCCCAAACTCTCACCATTGGTTGAGCTGTTGCTATGTTGGGCTGGTTGGAATGAACAAACAGCAATGTGTTTAAAATAGTGGCACTGTGTTTACAACTTTCAAAGGAATTGCTTTTAGTCACGTTATGCTGCAACACAATAAAGAATTTTTAACTAAAAAATTACACACATCACCTAGTTTTTCATTGGCAATTATTCCATGTGTTAAATCAAATATTAAATATGGACACTAATATACAAGGGGCATGTTACGCTAAGAAAGTGTAATTTCTTCACCACTAGCATCAGTCAACTTGAAAAAATATTGACTGTTTTCACACTAGTTTTCAAGAAAAACTCCCCCATCTGTCATTAGCCAGTCAAACAGAGAGTCCCGCCCCCAAAATCACACAATTGGTCGGGCTGTTGCTATGTTGGGCTGGTTGGAATGATCAAACAGCAGTGTGTTTAAAATAGTGGCACTGTGTTGACAGTTTTCAAAAGAATTGCTTTTAATCATGTTATGTTGCAATACGAGAATTTTTAACCTAAAAATAATGCACTACACCTTATTTTTTACAGACAGTTATTCCATGTGTGAAAACATTAAGTCGTACACTAATATACAAGGGGCATATTACACAAAGAAAGTGTGATTATATTACCACTTGCATCAGTAAACCTGCAAAAATAATGACTGTTTTCAAACTGGTTTTAAGAAAAACTCCCCCATCTGTCATTAGCCAGTCAAACAGAGAGCCCCGCCCCCCAAATCACACTATTGGTCGAGCTGTTGCTGTGTTGAGCTGGTCGGAATGATCAAACAGCAATGTTTACAATAGTGCCACCATTTACAGTTTTCAAAGGAATTGCTTTTAGTCATGTTAAATAATTTTTAACTAAAAAAGTATACACTACATGTAGTTTTTCAAGGGCAGTTATTCCATGTGTTAAATATTATTAAATACATACACTAATAAACAAGGGGCATGTTACACAAAGAAAGTGTGATTTCTTCACCACTAGCATCAGTAACCTTGCAAATATATTTTTTTTTAAAGAAAAACTCCCCCATTTGTCATTGGCCAGTCAAACAGAGAGCCCCGCCTCCAGAATCACACCTTTGGTTAAGATGTTGCTATAATGGGCTGGTTGGAATGACCAAACAGCAATGTGTTGACAATAGTGTCACTGTTTACAGTTTTCAAAGTAATTGCTTTTAGTCACGTTATGCTGCAATACGATAAAGTATTTTAACTAAAAAAATTACACACTTCAGCTTTAAAGAGAATCAAATCAAAAAGTTTTAAATGAGCTATTCTGTGTACTACACTCAGTTTTGAAATGCTCCTGGTAGGAGTTTTTCTTTCTTTTTTTTTTTCCCTTGTATGATTCATTTTCTTAATCCTATCTCCCATGATTCCCCAGGTGGCACATTGGTGGTGTAATGGACACAGGAAGTGCAGGCTCAGCATGCAGAAATTCAGATAAGCACTCTATTAAAAATGGAGTCTTTAATTTATTGATCAGCGAGGTGATGAGTTGGACGTGATGAAGGGGGAAGGAGTATGTGCGTGTGTGTGTGTGATATTTTAATCTCCATCCCTCAGTTATTATTAGTCATGATGGAGTTCTGAAGCACATTCTATGAGGAACGACAAGTTAGGGCAAGCTAGAATCATCTAGTTTCTTTGTCTCTCACACACAAACAGTTTCTTTTCTGAGTTCAGACTCAAAGAAACAGATTCATAGCTGGTTAATAGGGTGCACAATTTGTGCTCCCTATTTACCTTTTCCGACACTGTTCATCTCTGTTTGTTTATGTATTTCCGCTTCACTTTAATGCAAATTTAAAATATAGTAATAGTTTTTTTGGCCATTTTTTTTAATAACTCTCAGGCTTTTGCCATTTAAGACACCTCAGGCCAAGCAGCACAATTCTGGGTTAGACAGTCACATTTGAATTCAGGTGTGAGTCTTAATTATTAAAGTTTCATGTGTGAACACAAAACAGAAGTCACTCCAGAAGTTGTAATTATTAATATAGAGTTAACGTTAACAACATTTTAGCTTCATGGCTTCAGCACAACATATGAATGCTAAAAAGTTTAACTAATGTAATTTTACTGACAGAACTGTATTCATTTGTGACATCCGAGGCTAAAACCCACACCTGGTTGTCTAATTTTTGCTGTTTCCCCATTGGTCTCATACTAACGCCTTTTGATTTATGATATTTTTCCTTCGTTCTTCGGGTTCATTGAAGTCTTGGTCCATGCCTTGGGGTGTTTATACCTGTTTGCATTTTGTTAGATGCTTAACTTGAGATGTCATTTCCAAAGCCGAATAAATGCACTTCCAATTGCAGGACCAGGTGTCTCAGACACATGTCTGTCCAGATAACTGACAGGAAGTTTAATGTAGTGACGGAAAACTAAACAAATGAATAAATCGGAGCGGAAAGCATCACAGCATGCCTGGACAAGGCCAGTGGGCTTCGGTCTATCTGAGAAGTGAAACTAACGAGGCTTGGCAAGTGGAGCTTCGCAAGAGAGGCAGGGATCTACATGCAAAGAGAGAGAGGTCAGGCGAGGCCTTTGCCTCCTGGACTTTGCCTCAGTTGTGACAGTTCATGGAAGCAGCTTTTACGTGAAGCAGAGACAGAAGCTAAAACCATTAATGTGGTGACCATTAAAACAAGCACCATGTTTATATGTGCATTTTTACATTTAATTTCTAAACTATAGCCATTACTAGTGAGCTGGTCCAGTTGTAACAGTTCTTACTCTTTCCACTAGATCACTAGATGGTGAAATGTAGAGACAGAGATGTTGGTTGATGGGATCTGACTTGCAGTTGACGTTCCAACTCATCTCAAAGGTGTGCTGTGGTAAATAAAATAGTGCTGTCAAACGATTAATCGCGATTAATCGCATACAAAGTAAAAGTTTGAGTTTGCCTAATAAATGCGTGAGTACTGTAATTATTTTGGATATATAAATATATTCAAATTAATGTATGTATTTAAGAGAAATATCTTATTAATGTACAAAACATTTTTATTTATATATAATATAAATTATTATATATAAAAAATATAATAAATAAATATAGTTGTAAATATTTCTTAAATATATAAATGAATATATTTGTATTTATATATACATAATAATTACACACAGCACACACACATATATTAGGCAAACTCAAACTTTTATTTTTAATCGTTTGACAGCCCTAAAATAAAAATAACCCTTTTTACTTTGCAGTAAGGTTAATTTTAAACATTAGTGAATGTGTTAGGTTTAATGACCTGACAATGAACAGCCATCTTACATCATTTATTAATTTAGGTTTATGTTAATTCTACCATAGGTTGGAGTTGCATCACATAAGAATTCTCTGATGCTCAACAAGGCTGTGTTTATTTGATCAAAAATACAGTTAAAACAGTAGTATTGTGAAATATTATTACAATTGTATATTTTTTTTACCTGTTATTACAGCAGTACCTAATTTTCAACAGTCTTCAGTGTCACGTGATTTTTCAGAAATCATTTTAATATGTTGATTTGTTCCTCAAGAAACATTTCTACTTATTATCAGAGTTGAAGTCTGTTATTCTGCTTAATATTTTTGTGGAAACTGAAAAACATTTTTCTAAGAATTCTTTGATAAATAGCAAGTAAAAAAAAGGTTAAAATCTTTGTCAGTTTTGGTCAATGTAATGCACCATTGCTGAATAATTCTTACTGTTAATAAGTATTAATTTGTTAAAATCTTACTGACCCCAAGCTTTTAAATCAGTAGTTCTAATACATTTTAGCATTTTGAGTTGTACAAATTAATATGAATAAATAATTAAATAATGAATTAATATATGTTTTTATTTATTATACACTACCAGTCAAAAGTTTTTGAACAGTAAGATTTTTAATGTTTTTAAAGACTTCTCTTCTGCTCACCAAGCCTGCATTTATTTGATATAAAGTACAGCAAAAATACAATTTTGAAATAGTTTTACTATTTAAAATAACTGTTTTCTATTTAAATCTTAAAATGTAATTTATTCCTGTGATTAAAGCTTAAGTTTTCAGCATAATTACTCCAGTCTTCAGTGTCACACAATCCTTCAAAAATCATTCTAATATGCTGATTTGCTGTTCAAGAAACATTTTGATGCTAAAAATTCAGCTTTGAAATCACAAGAATAAATTATTTCAAATTTGTCCTTTTTTGCTGTACTTTGGAACAAATAAATGCAGGCTTGAGCAGAAGAGACTTCTTTAAAAAAAACAAAACATGAAAAATCTTACTGTTCAAAAACTTTTGACTGGTAGTGTATGTTTTTAACTAACTTTAATGAGTGGGATGTTTATTATCTCATGATACCAAATGCATTAAATAATTTTAACTAATTGAACCTTGTTGTAAATTTTTTTGTCGCCTTTTTTTGGTAAACCTTTGTTTGTGTACATTAGCGTTTTTGTCTTAAACAAGGAAAAATGTGTCTCGTTTTAATGAAAATGTTTTTCAAACATGCATTTCTTCATACTTGGATGTATTCTCCTATTAGTAATGGTTGTAGTTGAATTAGCAAACCTGATTATCACAATGTGGCATCTGTATATTTCTGGTAATGTAGTGTGCAAAAGTGTTCTGTATTCCTAATAGTTATTGCAGCTCATCAATGATCAGCCAATTTCATTAAGAAATTTTAATGAGTTTTTTTTTGGTGGTGGGGATTAAATGTGCATCTTCAGTTCACACTTGGCTTATTTTATGCTAACACTCGTCATCACAGACAGCAACATGTGCTGAACAGCTTGATGGCCATTAGACTACAGGTTTTGATGTTTCTGTAACACACAGCTGTGGTTGTTAGAGATATCCTACAGGAGACTGATGGAGTCAGAATTAGATCCTTTAATTTGGTAATGTAGAGTAACCAACATCTGGAAGTTTTATTTCACTGCGATTTCAGACTCTGAGGCCGTGAGAATGGATTTCATTCAGCCGCAAATCGGACAGATGCGATAACATTAGGTTAAACGAAATGTGTGTTAATTTTTGAAGACTGGCTTTTCCAAAGCAATTTAGATTTTCTCTGTTTGTTGATATTCTTTTAAATGTGACAACTCTGACATATGTTTCCACCACAGATGGATGAATGTGTTTTTTTTTTCTTGCTCCCCCGAAATGGTTTCATCTAGACAGGTGCTTCCTGTTCTACCCTGACATGAAATTAAACACAAGTCCAGATGTGCTGCCTGTAGACCGTCCATAACCGCCGCACTGGGCATTTAATCAAAGCGCAGAAAAGGAGACGGCAGTAAACCGCTTGCTCATGAAAGAGAAATATGTGTCGCTCTAGTTCGAGCCCACGTTTGGAAAGTCAACTTTCTCTGAACCCTACGCGCTTTTGTTTGGAGTTTGACACCAGACAATAAACAGAACTGTCTGTGTGTTTGTCACTAATATGTGGAAGTGTTTGCCGTGGTTCTGTGTGTGAATGTGAATGCTAGACTCTTTCTTATGGGCTGCTCAGTTTATAGTTATTCATATAGTATATGCACACACTCTGGAAGCTGCTGAAACATGAGAAAATATTGTTTCTTTAATTCTTCATATTAATGTGTAGATATAAAATTGACTTGTCACGTTGAGATGGAATCTGAGATTCAAATTCTAAATTTACATTTATTAATTAAGCATATTCTGTATCTATAGCTATATATAGTGAATTCTATTATTAACATATTATTAAAATTACATTTTTTTATAAGTAATTAATTACATAATTTTATTATTTTACACAGTATTTATATACACTGCCGGTCAAAAGTTTGGCATCATTAAGATTTTTAATTTATTTAAAATAAGTTTCCAATGCTCGTCAAGATGTTTATTTGATAAAAAAAAACTAAATACAGAAAAATGTATTATGATCTAAAACAACATTCTTCAATTTTAATATACATTAAAAATCTAATTTATTTCTGTGGTCAAATCTGATTTTTTTCAGCATTATTACTCTAGTATTCAGTGTCACATGATCCTTCAGAAATCATTCTAATATGCTTATTTATTATCAGTGCTGAAAACGTTGCTTAATCATTTTTTTTGTAACCTGTGATCATTTTTTTCAGGATTCTTTGATTAATTAAAAGATAAAAAGAACAGCATTTGTTTAAAATGGAAATATTTTATAACAATATACACTACTGTTCAAAAGTTTCGGGTGTTTACATATTTATTCTTTCTTTTATTAACCAAGGATGTGTTAAAATAATAAAAAGTGATTTACATTGTTAGAAAAGATTTGTATTTTGAATAAATGCTGTTCTTTTTAACTTGTTGTTCGTCAAATAATCCTGAAAAAACTGATTCAGGTTTCCAACACTGATAATTCTAATAAGAAATCAACATACTAGAATGATTTCTGAAGAATCATGTGACACTTAAGGGAGTAACAGCTGATGAAAATTCATCTTTGCATCACAGGAATAAATTATATGTTAGAGTATATTAAAATTAAAAACAATTATTTTATATAGTAATAACATTTTGCAGTATTACTGTTTTTTTTCTGTATTTTATATAAAATAAATGCAGTCTTGATGAGCATAAGAATCTTCTTCAAAGTCTTACTGATCCCAAACTTTTGAGCCGTAGTGTATATAAATTATTATTATTTTTTTTATTTATAATTCAAATATTTTGATAATAATTTGTAAATTGTATTTTTATAATGAAAAAGATTTGTAAATCTTATATCTGATAAAAAAAATAGCATGAACAAAAAAGACAATCGCTCTTGAAGGAAAAGAGACGGATGATTGTCAAAATTAGTTAAATATGCAGCATCAGCCATCTAGTATTGTCCAATGCAATATTGACCGATAACACATAATACTTGACAGAAACGCTCTTTGATTAAAGCACATGCATGCATTTTATATTTTTCATTTCCTTTTCTCTGGAGGGAGTCCAGGCTTCGAAGTGACCGTTTCTATGCTGGTGTGGCGTAACATAGGCCTTCAGGTTTCCTTGAACATCCAGTAGGATAATAAAGCTCCAAAAGGTCAGCCATGATTGATGCTTTGTTTGCCTCTGTCATTTTCGATTACTGAACTCTGATGCTCTCAAATGAAATTGTCATATTCAGTGATATATACAATTTTCTGTCTGAATGACATTTGCCCTGTTTGTTTCTAAAACTGTGCAAAATTTAACCACGAGCAGGGTTA
>JAHKKF010522807.1:0-84693 GCA_019740295.1 Labeo calbasu
GTTAGTTGACAGGGTAACATTTCTTTTTTAAAGGTAAACATTTTCATGTAATTTATTTTATTTTATTTTATTTTATTTTATTTTATTTTATTTTATTTTATTTTATTTTATTTTATTTTATTTAAAATGAACTATTTTTATCATTTGAATTAACAGTAACACTGTAATAAATTGCATTTGATTTGTGTCTGCTCACAGAGTAATCGAATAAATCAAATGTCTTGTTTAGTTTTGTGTATGTAGTTAAACCTCTGTGTTTGTATGCTTGTAGAATCTGCAAGACATGGATGAACGGCGGACAGTCAAGCTTGGAGAGATGTACCGGAGCTTTGCTGAGGTGGAACGAAGAGTCATTCCCATTGTCTCAAAATGCTTGGAGGGCATGGTGACTGCCGCTAAAAATGTGGACGAGCGTAGGGTAAGTGCTGAAATGCTCTGTTTAAGTGCCCTACAAAAAAATAATCATGTATTGGTAAAACATCTTTAAATTCCCAAATTACATATTACCAATAAATACACTGTTGTTCAAAAACAAAAATAAATTCTATTTTAAAATATATTAAATTAGAAAAAGTTACTTTAAATTGTAATAATATATTAGATTATTACTGAACAAATTAGTGCAGCCATAGTGAACATGGTGACTTTTTTTCAAAAACCTCTTAAAAAATCTTACTGAACTTCTGAACAGTGGTGTATGTTTATGTTGCTTCCCAAAATGGAGAAGGGTACATTTTAGAACCAGGTGGTGTAGTAGTGACATCTAACTTGCTTTGATAACTTGCTTTCATCCATGTTGCCTCAAGTAACTTATTACGCTCCATTATGAATTTAAGTAAATGTACCATAATTCTCCCTGAGGTCATTTTGTAGCCGTGATCTCCATGGTAGCTGCGGTCCACTTCTTGATAGAAAAAAGGGATTATCAGAGTCAGCGAGTGGGTGGGAGGAAGTGAGGGAGTGGATGATTGGGAGCAAGGGAGGATGAGAGAAACATAAGTTGCTCATTTTCTTAGTGCTGTCGCCAGCACTGATGCTTATGAAAAGGTTGCGTGTGGCACCGCAACCACTGATTACATTTTTTTATCTTACCCTGTTTTAGTCTCCCTCTCTCTTTCTTTGTCTTTTTATCCTGGGATTGTATGTACATCTACTGTTCAAAGATTTGGTGTTTTGACTTTTTAGTATGTAAAATACCTGTTTTCTGTTTGAATATATTTTCAAATGTAATTTATTCCTATGATGATAAAGCTGAATTTTCAGCATTCAGTGTCACGTGATCAGTGTCACATGATCATTCAGAAATCATTTTAGTATGCTTAGTATTTTTGTGGAAACAATGACTCAATGAAACAATGATAATAGTAATAATTGTGTTATTGCACTTTTAGTTAATTTTTAAAATAATAATAATGAATAAAGTGTGATTATAACACTATTTTAAAATATAAAATGAGTATTAAATAAAAATAAAATTATTTCATACATTTTAAAAATACTTTTTACAAATAATATTTTAAAATACTTTTTTTTTTTTAATTTTCAACAAAAAAAATCAGCAAGCTTTTATTATGGTGGGTTGCCAGCAAATGCATTGCCGGTTTTAGCGCTGCTGAGTGAAGCGCATCAGTGAATATTTTGCGCTTAGCTCTGAAACAGGCAGTGCGGTGTCTGTATTTATGCACATTTATGTGCCTGTATAATACTTACCCAGTAATACAGTTAAGTCGATCTAGTTCAGTGATTGTGCATTAACAGCTGTCAATGTCGAGTGATCTAAACTTACTGACACTGTGAATTTTTTCTAAGCGTAAGAGTAACTAAGCAACGCAATTAGTTACTTTTTTATAAAGTAACTCAATATTGTAATCTATTACTTTTAAAAGTAATTTTCCCCAACACTGCCCACAATATCCTGTCACCCTTGTTTTTTCCTCTTTTCCCTTCGCTTTCCTGAATGCATTAGTCGATACTTGCCCTGCCCAGCGACAAACTAATTAGCTCTGATTATGACCTGATTCTGTTTACGCTTTTATTTATGAGCTCGCTTACGTTGTTTTGGGATTTCCTAATGCCCTCTGCTCGAAGGCTGAGGTCAAGAGAGGCTCGTAGAGGCTGTTAAACGGGTGACTTGAAGCCAGAGCTCTTTTGTAATTGTACCACACCCTGGACAAACACATAGTCATCCCAGACCAGTTAACCATCCTGCCTCATGCCTTATATCACAGTTTACCAACACTATAGTACTCACTGTTCCTTCCTTCGCATAATATTAGATAAGAATGGCAGTATGTATTATTCTTCCATGTTAAGGTCTTTTTTTTTGGTCCAAGATTTGCAATGTTGTGATGTCTTTTCCCTCCATGCAATATATTACTGCCACTGATGGTGTAACATAGTGGTATGGGCTGGTAAGCATAAGGTCACTGGTTCAGTCCTTGAAAGGATGAAAACCGATGTGGTGCTTCATATTTTTGTGGAAACAATTTGTGATCATTTTTTAAGATTATTTGATGAATAGAAAGTTTAAAAGAACAGTCTTTATTTGAAATAGTAATCATTTCTAACAGTATAAATGTCTTCCCCATCGCTTTTGAGCTTTTTAATGTGTTGTTGCTGAATAAAAGCTTAATTTCTTAAAAACAAGCAAAAAAAAAGCACATACTCCAAACTTTTGAATGGTAGTATATGATTCTTGTATTTGGCTCTATATAAAGGTTAAGCATTGTTGTTGTCCCACAGGATTCTGGGATTGTAGTGGAGTCATTCAAGTCTGGGTTTGAACCCCCGGGTGATTTCCCCTTTGAGGACTTCAGTCAGAACATCCAACGAACAGGATCAGATGGCACCATTGGGACCCCCAAAACGGAAGGAGGCAAACCGGATCCCAAACACACTGTTGGCAGGACCAAAAACAAACTCTGGCTTTTTGGGAAGAAACCGAAGGTGAGTTTCACAAACATTTTTCATTGCTGAGCAACTTTATGTTCCATTTTAAGGCTCATTTGCTTAGAATAGGTGATAAATTAAAAGCCCGTGTGACGTCCAGGCTCTCTGCTTTGGCTTGTGTGAACAGTAAAGGATTATATGGCTGGGTAAAACTTTAACTTCTGCTTTCAAACCTATTCTGTCAGTACCTGCAAACTTCCTGACCTTTTTATATCTTTTTACGAACATGACTTCATGTTTTTCCTTCCCTTGAAAGTAGTTCTTGTTTTTGAAAAGCCTTCATTTGCATGATGTAATGCAAGTTAAAACTTGCTTCTGAGCAACATTTAACAAGCTGGACTTCGTTCATTCAGCCATTTAACTAGCTAGACGAGCGATTTATAGTTTTGCATGTTCATTTGTTTGTGTTTGGTTTTTAGTTCACCTTAAATCTTTGTTGTCCCAGCTTCCCCCATCCATTCCTCCCCCTTCCCTCCCGAGTTTTCCCTCTGGCCATTTCCAGCCTCCTAAATTCCCTACAGAGCGGATAGCTAACCATCTTTCTGAAATGAGAAATGCAAAATCTAAGATCCCATCCTTCCGAGCTGTGAAAAGAGGGGTAAGAGTCGGCCCGGAACTGGCGTGTGTGGGTTTGCAGTGAATATGACGTTAGTGCTTATGCTTGGGCCGGTTTCTCTCACCCAGGGTTTAGCTAATTCCTGCACATGAGGAAAATGCGAATCACAATTGTTTTTGAGTGAAGGAATAAGGCTTTATCTGGGTCCAAAGAGCTGTGCCCCTAATTTTAGCTGTGGGGTTTAAATACTAGTTTAATTGTTGCGTAAAGCAGCAGAACATGGTGGAGGGAGTGTTGGGTGGGTGTTTTTTATTTCTTGCTTTATCTTTTTTTATGCACACAGAAAACAGTCTAGTAGCTCTTTTCCAAATACCTGTGTTCACACTGACAGTAATTTTAATCACTGATGCACGTCTCCAAAACAAACAAGTTGCATTGCCTGCACTGTCATTGGAGGATGCTGTATCACACAGTTTATAAACATTATTTCATTGACATAATTGATGTTGCTGGTGCTCTCATTGAAAATTGCAGTAACTTGCGGTTATCTAAATGCTATAAATTGCTGTCATGGTGAACATGTCTTAAAACAGGCTTGAGGATGGGAACACGAATTTACAAACTTAAGGGATGTAACAATTCACTCAACTCTGGATGCAAAACGATTCACAATGCAATTTTCTAACAAAATGAGATTTAAGACAAATTATAAATAAAGTCATTTTATTATTTCCCAGACAAAATGCCGCACGTTTCTTTGTGAAATTTAAGTGTAAAAAAAAAAACAAAACTTAATTAAAATTTTAAAACAAATTCCAAATCAAATAAATACAAATAAAAGAAATCTCTTGAAATAAACAAACTACGGCTTTGCCTGTGCATTTTTCATTTAAAATGAGAGACAACCACTGCTTTTTTGAATCACGATCAAAACAAAGATGCAACATGAGCAGTTTTTGATTAAGTTGGATTGTGTAATTGAAAAATCTGAATCAAAACATAATGCTCTGACTTTAGCTACTATATAAAACACTGAGCAAAACTTCAAAACACAAATTCACTTTTTGACAGCAGGTAGCGCGTATAGAACAGCGGCAATATAGTGTTTCCTTGGTTACCGCTGTAAACAAAGCAGCGCTGTGCCTATAAACACTACTTTAATATACATTTTACAGAGGTAAGATGAAAAGAAAATGCCATCTAAACTTTTCTGAAGATGGTCAGTTCCCCTCAGAAGTACATTTGCAGTGCCTTGCGAAAGTTTTCATACCCCCTTCTTTTTTTTCTTTTTTTCCATGTTTTATGTTGCAGCCTTATGTTAAACTGGTTAAATTACCTTTTTTTTTACCTAAAACGTGGAGAGAAAAAAAAAAAAAAAAAAAAAAAAAAAAAAAAAACCCTGAAGGGGTATGAATACTTTCGCAAGGCACTGTATGTAAACCCCCAAACGTATTGTGATCGTTTAACATCTTAACCGAATCGTCACATATTTTTTAAATGATTTTCAACCAGCCTGGAGTGCGTCGTTACATTTCTAACAAATATAAGAGGATTGTCCTCTGGATGTACATTGAGTTTAGTCTGGGAGATTCACTGTTTTAAATAATTCTCCTTTGAAGATCTTTTAAATAGCAGAACAAAGCTTTTTGGATAAATACAAATAAATTTTGTTTACCTGAAATGTTTAACATCAAGTTGTGAATCTCTTTGTAGAAAAATGCCCATCAAAGTCATTTTAATTATTTCCAAAGAATACCAAGAGGACATTTTCTAAACAACAGAGCAAACAATTACAGTGCACATATTGTTTGGTGAGGAGACATTGAGGTTTTTGCTGTGGTTTAATATTTGTGAATGACTTTTTAACTGGGTACAGCTATCCTGAAATTTCACAAGCACCATCTTTGTTTCCTTAAGATTTTCTTGGCTTCTATAGCCAAGTTTCAGTAGGATATCATTGTGCAACAAACCTAATAAATGTTTGCAAATTCAAATTACAATAGTAGCATATTGGATTAATGTCATCATTTAAATCGCCTGTTACGATGTTGACACACTGCCAACTGCCATAACGGATTACCTTTTCCTAGTACTTCAGATTAACTGATTTGAAAACCACATCAGTGCCTACTTCTGTAAAACCAAATGCCACTATATTACCTGTTCTTCTTTTAGCTTCTACTTTATAACCTAGCTCAAACAAAAACATTAAAAACAAAGATGAGGTTGTGAGGTTTCAGGCTGGTTCAGGTTTTTGACCAGACTTCCAAAATGTCTTTCTTATTGCATTAACCATGCTGTACTCACAAGAACTGAGCTAAAGCTACACATGATGGTGCCATTCTGTATAAAGGTGACTAAAATTAAAAGTCAGTCAAAATGCAGTCGATTGACTGATGTTTAAGCAATTTGTCTTTGTTCTTTTTGAAATGGCGTGACGTAACCTTAACCTCTCAGTGGTCTTTAAAGCTGGTAAGTGATGTGTGTTTTGGACTGCTGTAGTTAGATATGAGGTTTTGGAATAGGTTTGAGTGTTTGGTTGTAGGATGCTATGAAACTCCTTTCTTCCTCGTGTTGTACAGCTTAAAGATGTCTTTCTTATAGTGTGGCTAAATGTTTATAAACTTTCAGTGGAATTGCAAAATTGGAATGTATGCAAACAAACGGGCCCATTAAACTCTAGGAAGGACATCTCTGTTAAGAACGAATGTTTAGACCATGTGCGCTCCAACTGGGTCTGGATGCTTGTCGATGCTACTTTGCCTCCAACCAATAACGTGTATTTGTACAGGCGCCAACACTAGAGGATCTCAGCCACCTTCCCCCCGAACAAAGGCGCAAAAAACTTCAACAGAGGATCGATGAGCTAAATAAAGAACTACAAAAAGAAATGGACCAAAGGTAGATCATGGAGAGTGCTATTCACTCTATATATGTATTTATTTAAATAATTTCTCTATGTAGCATAGAGTGTTCCTTAAACATCTTTCTATTGGCTGAATTTTCTGTTTATTCATTTATTCATTCACACTACCAGTCAAAAGTTTTTAATGATTTTTAAAGTCTCTTCTGCTCACCAAGCCTGCATTTATTGGATCCAAAGTACAGCAAAAACGGTAAAATTCTGAAATATTTTTACTGTTTAAAATAACTGTTTTCTATTTGAATATATTTTAAAAGGTAATTTATTCCTGTGATCAAAGGTACATTTTCAGCATCATTCAGCGTCACATGATCTTTCAGAAATCAAGAAACATTTTTATTATTACCAATATTTGAAAAAATAATAATAATAATTAATCAAAGAAAATCTACTCAGCTGTTTTCAACATAATAAAAATAATAAATGTTTTTTTTGGGCAGCAAATCAGAATATTAGAATGATTTCTGAAGGATCATGTGACTGGAGTAATGATGCTAAAAATTCAGCTATGAAATCACAGGAATAAATTACATTTTAAAATGTATTCAAATAGAAAACAGTTATTTTAAATAGTAAAAATATTTCAAAATTGTTACTGTTTTTACTGTACTTTGGATCAAATGAATGCAGGCTTGGTGAGCAGAAGAGACTTCTTTAAAAAAAAAAATCTTACTGTTCAAAAACTTTTGACTGGTGGTGTATTTATCTATAACATTCACTTATATTGTATTATTTATTTTAGTAATTTATTATTATTATTATTATTATTATTATTATTATTAATTGTATTTATTGAAATTCTTACTGTTCAAAAACATTTGACTGGTAGTGTATTTATCTATAACATTTACTTATATTAATGTATTATATATTTTAGTAATTTATTATTATTATTATTATTATTAATTGTAATTTTTGACTTTTTCCATTTATTTATTTATTTCCCCCTTGGTCTGTTTGCAGCCATGCATGCTTATAGTTTAAACAGTTTAAGCCATATTAAATGGCTAGAGAATAATATCTCAAAATCATAATTGTCCTTATCACAGAGATGCTCTTAACAAAATGAAGGATGTCTATGAGAAGAATCCTCAGATGGGAGATCCTGGAAGTCTCCAGCCCAAGATTTCAGAGACCATATGCAACATGGAGAAACTCCGCTCCGAGATCCATAAAAATGAGGTAACCTTCCCAGAGGATCAGCTTATTGTTGCAGTCTTATAAGGAAGCACAGCCTCCGGGAATGTACATCTGGACAAATTTGACATAAAACAGCTGAGCGGCTCTGTGTGTCAGCGCCATCTAGTGGAGGATTGGAAGTAATGCGGTTTCCGCATCACAAATAATGCATTTTATCTTTAAGTTTCTCATAAGCCTTTGATTTGAACAGATGTTTGTTAGTAGTACGAAATATTTGGACCTGTATCACTCTTCACCACTCACTCTCTCCATCTCAGAGTTGGCTAGCAGAGGTGGAAGGAAAGCACGGATCCCGTAGTGAACGACGGTCCAGTGCAGATGTGAACCACCACGCACCCCACGGCAGAGAGAGGTCTGCATTTCCTGATTACATTATCTACATTCTCAAGACAGACAGACTAATATGTCTAGTATACAGCTGTCCCTTTTATGAGTGCCTGGAGTGTTTGTAAATCTGCATAAAGAGCTGTTGAGCTGATCCTGCTGTTCTACAAGATTTTTGTAGATATAAATGAGTGGAAAGGCACAGCAGTGGGATTCAAGTAGTTGTGTAATTGGAATACTGATCATAAATCATTCAATGCTAGGGCAGATTGACTAAAATTTAATATTGCAAGTAGACAGTAAAGATATTTATTATGTTAAAAAAAAATTCTATTTCAAGTAAATGCTGTTCTTTTGAACTTTCTTTTTTTTTTAAAGCTCTGAATCTTTAAATATTAAGCAGTGTTTTCAACATCGATGATAATAAAAATAAATGTTTCTTAAGGCACCAGCATATTAGAATGATTTCTGAAGGACCATGTGACACTGAAATCTGGAGTAATGATGTTAAAAATTCAGCTTTGACGTCACAGGAATATTTAATACTTTAAAAAATATATTGCAATATAAAACTCTTTTAATTTGTAATAATATTTCACACTATTACTTTTTAACTGTATTTTTGTTTAAATAAATATATGACTATAATCATAAGAAACATTTAAACATTTTGAATGGTAGTGTACTTACAGCAAATGCAATTTGCCTTAATTTCATTATGTTTTCTTCTTGTTTGGATCTTGATGTACGCAAACTGAAAGATGCATGTGACATCAGTGGAACATTAGCTTTATGTAACTTTTCATTATGTGGCATAGTTGTCGTATTTAATGGTCGTACCTAGGGCTGGACAATTAATAGAATTTCTAATCGTGATTACAATTACAGAAAAAAAATCCACTTACATCATTCTGCCTTCTTAAGATGTGTGGGTGGGTGTGTGAGAGAGAGTGTGTATTTTACCTACAGGTTATCTTAAGTTTTTTTTTTTTTTTTTTCCCCCTCATTGTTTTAATTTTTACATTTTTACTTTTTTATATTCAAAGAAGAAACTATATATAAAAATGTGGCATGCAGTTGCTTCAAACAGCAGTGTAAAGCTTTTCAAAACATTGTTTAATGTAAATAGTGATAATCGTAATTAATTATCCCAATTACAATTTCAAGGAAATAATCAACGATTATTTTTTTCTCATAATCGTGCAGCCCTAGTCGTACCTTCCAGTCCTGTTCAAGTGCTTTTCATCTTAACACATCACACCACTGCCTCTAAACATAAAGGCCACTTTAAAGCAATGTTTTTCTTCTTTCTTTCAGCCCTGAAGGCAGTTACACAGATGATCACAGTCAGGAGCATCGGTCTCCACCGCAGCCAGACCCACATGAATTTGATGATGAGTTTGATGATGATGATCCTCTTCCTGCTATCGGCCACTGCAAAGCTCTCTACTCTTTTGATGGTACAAAACACCTTTTGTTAAATGTTCCTCGTTTAAAGGGGTAGTTAACCCAAAAAATGTACTTTTTGTTATTAATTGCTTATCCTCATGTTGTTCCAAACTTGTAAGACCTTTGTTCGTCTTCGGAACACAAATTAAGATATTTTTGCTGAAATCTGAGAGCTTTCTGACAGCAAGGGTTTAGAATTACATGAGGGTGAGTAATGACAGAATTTTAATTTTTGGGTGAACTATCCTTTTAAATGCAGTTTCAGATTTTTGTATTACGTTTCTCAAGGTTAGATTTTTGCACCAAAAAATCTCCAGTATTTACAAAAATGATCATTTTCAGTGTAAAACACACGTTTCGAAGCAGTGTTACCTCTTGCAGAATGGAAGTAAATGCACGCTGCTGTGATTCAAATTCATCATCTTGTGTTTTGATATTCAAGATGACAGTCTGTTGTGAAATGTGAAGAACAAACCAAAACTTTCATCTTTCAGTAACAATTCTGTTAAATGTCAGATCCGGGCATTTAATTTGTTGTGAAACTTGCAGTATGTTTTTATTGTCGAGTAGCCTCTTAAATGGAGAACTATCATGAACAGTTTTATGACCTCTTTAAGAGAAGTTCAGCTCTGTTAAAAACATTTGCGGTATAATGTCAATTAAAAATGTCCATAAAAACACAGTTTCATCAAGCAGTTTCACCCACAGGAATTACTACACAACTGCAATGACAGATTCTCGACTAAAATGACTCACTTAAGTGCTTTAGCATTAAGATTTCTGCTTTTGCACCTTCTAAGAAACTTTTTAAACGATTAGTTCACTTCCAGAAAAAAAAAATTGTGATAATTTACTAACCCAGTGTCATCCAAGATGTTCATGTATGTATTTCTTCAGTCAAAATGAAGGTTTTTAAGGAAAACATTCCAGGGTTTTTCTCCATATAGTGGACTTCAGTGGGGATCAAAGGGTTGAATGTCCAAATTGCAGTGTCAATGCAGCTTCAAAGGGCTCTGCATGATTCCATCTGAGGAATAAGGGTCTTGTCTAGTGCTCATTTTCTAAATTTAAAAAGAAAAAGGAAAAATTAATATACTTTAACCACAAATGCTCATCTTGCACTATCTCTGCAATGCGTGTCTAAGACTTCACGTTTCTCTCAGTCTTAGTCCCGTGGTAAATGTCCTTGTTAGTTTTTATCATATTTAGTCAACCTTATTCTATTTAGTTTGTCAAGTTTTAGTCGACTAACCCCTGGTTTCACTGACAAGGCTTAAGCCTAGTCCCAGACTAAAATGTAAATCTGAGCTGTTTCAACTGAAAGAAACTTGCAGATACTGACATTAAAATATATCAGTGTCTTTGTTTTGTGTCAAGATGCACACCAGTAATATTTTTTCCTAAGGCACGTTTATAAAAATTACTTAAATGTCCTAATTGAATTATGACCTAAGCCCTGTTTGTGAAACTGGGCCTAAAACTTTAACATTTTAGTTTAGTTTTAGTCAATGAAAACCTGACATTTTAGCAGTAAGATTAGGCTATTATTAATTAATCATTAATTAATTAGTTAATTTTTCAACTCAAATGTACATTTACATTTATTATAGGCTTTTTATTATATAAATTGATACCAAAGACTTGCACTCTCTCTGTCTACATTATGGAAACTGGTGAAACAAATGAAAAAATATTGTAACAGTGAAATTCCTAATAGTAATTCCAATAATTCCAAATTGCAAAAGCCTATGTTTCTGTTAAAACAACAGCTTTTGAGTAAGCGCATTTATTCAGCAACCACAATCGCAAACAATGTAGTCGAGATCTCATGACAGAACACAGACCGCCTGAATGACGCTTTCATTTATGTTGTGAGCGCGTGCGCATGGTTGCCAGATTGCTTAAAATAAGCAAAACACCAGGCAGAAAATGTATGCTTGTAACAGCAAAGCTCTGATTCTGGAATTTGAACTCGTTATCTGGCAACTGCAAACGAAAGCTTGCGTAGTAGAGACGTGAAAATCAGTCTGCAATAACCTTTTGTCTCCTTTTCTTTGAAAATAAAGAGATGTTTTTGGTAAAGTTTAAATTTTTTTGAATACTTTTTAGTCTTGTCGTTTCCATCAATGAATTTGCATGTTGATGTAGTCCTAGTTTTTGTTTAGTGACCTTATTCGTCTCATCTTCGTCTCGTCTTAGTCAAGGGACAAAAGGTTGTCAACGAACATTTTTCGTCAGTTTTCGTTGATAAAATTGACACTACTTTACACATTGCGTAATCATGTTGGAAAGGTCAAGCATTGGTCTTTGTCGGTGTACTTCTGTTCAAAAAGGTAGGACAAAAAAACTCATTTTCTCCTCCAACTTCAAAAGCATCCAACATTGTTTTACCTATTTTTGTAAACAGCATTTGACTTTCTTGTTCGTTTTGTAAACACTGGGCCGCATACTTCATGCATGACCTTTCCAACCTGACTATGTAATGCATGAAGTCGAGCTAGTGCAAGATGAGCATTTGTGGTTAAAAAGTATATATTTGTATGTTTTTTAGAAAAAAGACCCTTATTAATGAGCTGGGATCATGTAGAGCCCTTTAAAGCTACATTGAAACTGCATTTTGGACCTTCAGCCTGTTGGCCACCATTCGAAGTCCACAATATGGAGAAAAATCCTGAAATGTTTTCCTCAAAAACCCTAATTTCTTTCATCTGACAGAAAGAAATACACAGGAGTGAACCAACCCTTTAAATTGAAATAATTTTCTGTGGTAATCAACATTATGCCATAGTTTCTGTGTTTATTTATGTGACTTAAATTCTTGTTAAAGTATTACAAATGTGTTTGTTCCACAGGCTCTAACGAAGGCACGTTGGTAATGAACGAGAACGAGGTGCTCTACGTCATAGAGGAAGATAAAGGCGACGGCTGGACGCGGGTTCGGAAACAAGGCGGCGAGGAGGGCTACGTCCCCACGTCCTACGTGGAGATCACACTGGAGAAAAACAGCAAAGGTGCGGTCACCTACATATGACAACACCCACGGCAGCAGCGCCTAGTTATGACATCACACACGGGGGAGCGCGTGTCAGATTTACCGTGACTCATCAAGTGCAGCTCGGCCGACTGCCATCTGTCTTTGTTCACCATGTGAGCCCAAGGACAAACACACACAGACACACTGTCTAAAGTGACGATTTTCTCTGCACTGTGACTTTGCGGCGGCAGAATAATCTGTAGAATTGTAGAGATTTGTATTGCTTTTATTCCATTTTTAATTAGTGCTCAATGCACTGTTTTTAATCACTTTTATACGGTCGGAGCAAACCTGAACAAAACGCATCAGCTCCTTTTGAATCAAAAAACTGTAAGCTCGTATGGTTTTACGCATGTTGAAACTAAATACACTCTACTTGGAGCGTCTCTCCACTGTTTCTACAGTACAATCGCAGTGTGAGGATACAGAATACATGTACCTTTGACCTTTCACTTCATGCAGTTCTTCCTGTTATTTTCCTCGTAGTAGCACCAAATCTCTTTCACTTCAGCTTTTCCTGCGAGTGCTACTCTTTTTAATTTGTGACCTGATATGAAAAGCGTATAATAAATACAATCCATAAAAATCGCAGAGCAGCACTCACTTGAGCTGGCTCTCTAGCGCCCTCTATCTTCTCTGTTGGTGGACCTGTCAATGACTCTGTCCTCTTCTTTTCTCTGTGGCTACAGGTTCCTGATTGGATGAGTGGGGTTCTGTGGTGTTTGGTGGACGGGACTCACCGCTGTGGGTCTGTTAGTGGGGCGGTGGGGCGAATTTAAGACCAAGATTGTGTTGGGGCAGGTTGCATGTTTGCATGCTGTTTGCGTCATGGCCATTAACATCATTCCATTGCAGCCGTTCCAGGGAATATCAGGGTGTGCTGGGAGGGCATGGGAGAACGGGGAAAGACGCTCTTGAGCAATAACGGAGAACCTAAAAAGAGTCGTTGCCTGACACTAACGTATTCATCAGAATGTCTGTCTGTCTGTCTGTCTGTACAGTCATCTCATGTTCATCATAACATGCTCCTGCATGATCCAGCAGCCTTTCATTCCTCATTCCGTTCTTGACCCCTTAATAGGATTTAACCACTTTTTTGTCTCTTTTCTCTTTCGACTACATTTCCTCATCGATGCATTCCATGTTAACCATGATTACGTTTCAAAAGCATGACCAATCAGAGTAGAGGAAGCATGGTGCTTCGGTAGCCCCACAGCAACATCCACCCACTGGCCCCGCCCCCTTTTGCATAGTCTGAGGCTGGAAGGAGCCGGATGCAGTTCTGTATTTGACCAGCAAGGGGAGCCAACAGCATGTAAACAAGCAGAGAAGCGCAAACGAGAACCTCTGAAGACCAACCGTCATCTCTGCCTTAATTACAAGCCTCTTTGTGGAAACTAAAGGCCTGTAGGGGTCCCTCAGTGCCCAAAAAACAGCTCTCTGCGGTGCTTTTTCCATTTCTTGTCCTTGTCCAGCTGATTTCTCACATGCTAAAAGAACACAGAACACGGTCACTGCCTCCTAACAAGGACCACACGTCTCCAGAATCCGATCTCAAGTGCGTGTATTTGTGAATGTGATTCTTACATATAAAACTGTGTATGCATATGGATGCATATATGCATATGTATATACCTAGTTAGTTTTTATTATTAAACTATGTATTAACATCCTTATTTCAGAATGAATGTTTTTATCGTGACTTTTTTTTTTTTTTTAACTGAGCGAGTGACTTTCAGGCTTTGCTTTTAAGAACCGTGCCGTAATCGCTTTGTAACCAGTTCTTCTTCCTGTCTGAACTCTGTTCTCAATAGGACCCTGGTCTTAACCGATGCACTTTTTACCCCGTTGCATTTGACTTGGAATTTTAGGGAGTGAGTGATGTCGGATGTGAATGCTTCATTTCGTGTGAATGTGTTGTACAGTAAGACAACGTTGACCACTATATACTGGGGTTTGTGTTGGAGCAAGAGCAACCGAGAAATAAATACCTATGTCTGTTTGTCTCGTTCATCTTTTCATTTTTTTGGAGTTTTTCACTCTGGGTTTAGCCTGATGTATTTTGTGTTCTATATTCCTATTCCTATCCAGGTTTCTAACCTGCAAATACTGTATATGCAGTGCATCATGTGTTGTTGTAGGTAATGTTTTTGTCCATAATACAAACACACGTGTGCACTACTGTTGAAAAAACTTGGTTCAGTAAGATTTTTATTTTAATTTTTTTTATCAGATATCTAATGTTTTAGGCTCAACAAGACAGCATTTATGTGATCAAAAATGCAGTAAACACTGTAAAATTGTGATTATATAATTACGACATAGAAGAAGTGCTTTGTTTTTCAATATTTTTAAAAAAATTATTTATTCTTGTGATGCAAAGCTGAATTTTCAGCATCATTACTCCAGTCTTCAGTGTCACATGATCCTTCAGAAATCATTCTGATATTTTTATTTAGTGCTCAAGAAACATTTGTGACCCCGGACCACAAAACCAGTCATAAGGGTCAGTTTTTTGAAATCTGAATCACTGATGTGTGTTTTGTTAAGAAAGGATAGTATTTGGCCGAGACACAAATACTGGAATCTGAGGGTGCAAAAAATCAAAATATTTAGGAAATGGCCTTTAAAGTTGTCCAAATGAAGTTCTTAGCAATGTATATTACTAATCAAAAATAAAGTTTTGATATTTATGGTAGAAAATTTACTAAATATCTTCATGGAACATGATCTTTACTTAATATCTTAATGATTTTTGGCATATAAGAAAAAAACGATAATTTTGACCCATACAATGTGTTGTTGGCTATTGCTACAAATAGAACCATGCAACTTTTAATTAATTTAACTCAAGCTTGCTGCATTAAAAATATATATATATATATATATATAAATTACACATGAGGAAAAAATGTAACAATTAAAAAGGTTTTATTAGATATTTATTCAATATTTTCAGAATATTTCATTTATGGGTGAATATTTACAGGTCAATAACACTTAATACAATATATTACACAAACTAGCCTTCACATGCGTACACTAGCAATGATTATATACATCTTTTTCCATGTGGGAATCTAAACATATCAACACTGCTTTGACCAATGGGCTTCATGATATTTCTAAGTGTACAAACTTTACTACCTCGTGTTCCTTCATAACGCTGCAGGTTTGTCTTGAAGGTGCAGTCCATCATCTCAGTCCTCTCTTATCCGTCACTTCATGTGACAAATGATTGAGCACATCAATACACATCCCATGAAGTGTTCTTTCTGCCTCTGGCGTTATCTGTATTTCTAAGGGTGGATGATATATTGGAAATAAAATATATTCTATTGGAATGGAATTAAATATATTCTACGTACCCTTCCTTTGCATAAAGGCTGAACTGGTACCTGCCCATTTCATAAGTGTGGAGCACAGCACACCTCTGGAAGGTGCACATGGAGCAAAGTAAGTGCCATTTGTGCTCATGAATGGCTTCTGACTTGTAATCTGTGATGTTTTGAAGCTCTCGTTCGTTTAGAACGTCCTTTTTCAGACGCAGATGATCGTTGATTCCACAGAGAGGTTCAGAGAGTCTAATATGTATATAAAGTGTCTGGTTTTTCAGAGTTCTGTGTGTTTGACAGGAGGCTCCAGTTTTCTGGACAGGGCCGTAAGGATGAGTTTGAATTTGTCGTATCGCTCTGTCTGGTCCACGGCCGCCCCTCTGCTGCCCCAGAGCAGACGCAACTGGAAATCAGTCCTCAAGATCTCCAACATGTCATCATTGGGTTGGAAGCCTAGAGAGAGAGTCAAATAAATCATTAAAGAATGATTTTTGGTAACGCTTTACAATAAGTTTCAAGTTCAAAGTCATTATTTTTGTTTTCTTTGCACACAAAAAGTATTCTCATAGATTCATAATATTACAGTTGAACTGCTCATGTCAGATGGACATTTTTTTTATGATGTCTTCGTACTTCCTGCTAACTTTCTGGACCTTGCACGTTGCAGTTGCATTGCTGTCTATGCAGGGTCAGAAAGCTCTCAGATTTTATTAAAAATATCTTAATTTGTGACCCTGGACCACAAAACCAGTCTTTAAGTAGCACGGGCATATTTGTAGCAATAGCCAAAAATACATTGTATGGGTCAAAATGATAGATTTTTCTTTTATGCCAAAAATCATTACGATATTAAATAAAGATCATGTTCCATGAAGATATTTTGTAAATTTCCTACTATAAATGTATCAAAATGTAATTTCTTATTAGTAATATTCATTGCTTAGAATTTAATTTAGACAACTTTAAAGGTGATTTTCTCAATATTTAGATCACATTTCCCTCTGATTTTTGGGATCAATTATGGGTTGGGTTAGGTTTAGGGTTAGGGGTAGAGTTTAGAGTTTTTGGACGGTAATGCTGTTCCAGGATCAGCAACAGATGTTGATCCAGGGACCTGACTTGCTAAAATCACAGAAACCCATTTATTCAGATTTCAGATGACGTATAAATCTTAATTTAGAAAAATTGACCCTTATGACTGGTTTTGTGTTCCACATTTGTGTTCCAAAGATAAATGAAAATCTTACAGGTTTGGAATGACGTGAGGGTGAGTAATTAATTATCACCCTCATGATCAAATTATAATTTTTTATATATATATTTTTTAAGTTAAACTATAGCTTTAATTTATGTGTGTATATACTTTAGCTAATGTTAAATTAGTCTATTTTAAATGTAAAAATATTTGTGTTAGTATATACTAAAATTAACCTTAATAAATGCTAAGCATTGTTTAAGATACCAAATTGTAAAATGTAATATCTTTTTCTTATTCTGTCTTTCTTTTTAGTTTATTTTAACATTTAGTGCAAAAAAAATGTAATTTTATAACGAACCAGTTGGTAATTATACTGATTTGAGTCTCCCAAAACTTAACTACATATAACTGTAGTAGTTCATTACGAGTCAGACATGACTAAACTAATGATAACTTGTTCAGTACGTGAATTATGTTCATTTAGTAACTGCTTTAAAGGATTTTTTAGACTGTTTGAGAGATTCTTTTAAAGAACCAGCTCATTAGAGTCTAATGCTGTGTGCTTGTTTTGGTTAACTTCCTGAGGGAACTTATGATTTAAAGGGATAGTTCACCCAAAAAAGAAAAATTCGGATTAATTACTTGCATTGTGGGCACATGGGCTATTTTAATGATGTCCTTATTACCTTTCTGGGCCTTGAACGTGGTATTTGCATTGCTGTCTATGCAGGATCAGAAAGCTCTGAAGATGAATGAAAGTCTTGCAGGTTTGGAACAACATGAGGGTGAGTAATTAATGACAGAATTTTCATTTTTGGGTGAACTATCCTCTTAAATTCTGGATTTTATGACTATGAACAGTTTTACTGCAAACCAGTTTCAATCCAACGGCATATGAACATTCAAACACAATTGCGTGCTGCCGCATTCTTAATGGCCATATCTGTAAATGTGTCTGGCTCACCATTTCCCTCAAGTTAAAGCACCATGTTATGCGTGAAATGACTGTTGTAATTTGTCCTTGTCTTACCCTGGAGGATCCGCTGTGCGTTGCAGGTGTACGTGTCTGCATTGCGTGCAACAGCACGAGCGCCTTCCAGGTGCCGGAACATGATTTCGCAGCCCTGGTCGTTGCTCTCCCAGACGTCCATACCCTCAAAAGTGACCGCAGGCCTCTCCATCAAAGTAAGCAGCGGCATTAGCAGCGGAACGCTGGCATTGCTCAGTGGGATTTCAGCTGGAAAGACAAAAACAAGAACTTAACTAAAGATGACCTACAGAATGAAGGGTGTTTGAAATGTTTTATTGTCAGAAACTCACCACTTCCTTCATAGAGTCCTTTGTAGAATGGTTTCAAAGATTTCTCATAAATAATAGCAGTCTGTGTGTATTTTCTTCGCAGGCTAGTCCACGTATGATCCAGTCTGGTAATCTGTGCATATAAGAAAGGTCACAAATTAAAGACACTGAGGAGGAAAAAAAAATCTCTAAGTAGCAGCTAGAAGGAGTTGTTGGGTACCTGAGGCATATCCAGTGCTTTCATTATAGAGGAAAAGGCGTAAAGGTCTCCCATGGAGTCTTTCAGCTCCAGCGCGACCAGAATGATCCGGTTTAGGGTGGCTGCTCTCTCCTCCAGACTTCCTGTGCACCCCAGGATATCCACAGCAACTCCAATCGCCATAGTGTTATGCCTGTTTAAGAACCAGCCATGTATGTTAAATGTGTGGCCTGCATGACTTTTGTTAGTTTAGCATATGTAGGATGTTCACGCAAGAGTTGTCCGCCCTTATGAGTCGTCAGAAATCTGTTTAATAGATCATGTGTTGACAGCAACTGTTTACCTTTCCATGAGGTCCTGCCGCAGCTGTCTCCCATGAGGAAGGGTCACCAGCTCCAGCCCAGAGGTCACACCCATTTGACCTTTCACCTCTTCTGATACATTTAGTATCCTGGCAACCTGTAGCATGTACACACAGCATTCGCATCAATTAACATTGAGAATCGAAAAGCATTGCACAGAAGCTAAGCTAAATTTGGGCTGTTGGTGGGTCGGCTGTTGGTCTTGTGACTGGCATAATCAGCCAGCTTAAAATTTAATTCCCGTACACACAGACAAATCTGGAGCCGCTTTCAAAAGCAGAAAGACGTGGAGAAGTGGATAGTCACATGTGTAAGAGTTTTTTTGGGTCATTTTTTTTAATTGGATTCATCTACATTTAGCCCCTGCTGTATGGGACAACTGTGGTCTTGTCCTTTGGTTGACTGGAAGAACCAGTCTCCAACGTGACGAATAGGCTGACTCACGTAATGAGACTGTAATTACAGACCTGTTGGTCACGATTGTATTCAGTAAGTGGGTGTGGATGGCTGTCCCTAATTCTGTTTTCATCTGTCGTGATTTTCTCCTTTTGTTGAATGCTTAGTTTTGCTTTTTATTTTACCCTCATTACTTTTCCTTCCCATTTTTTGAAACCGAAAGCTGTCTGATATACAACGTGTGATGGATAAGCTGTGTATTATTATACTGTCTTATAGAGACTGTCTTAAGATTTGCATATCAATATTAGCTTTTGTAATGTGTGCACTACTGTTAAAATTGGAGATTGTAATATATATATATTTTTAAGAAAGTCATACTTTTATTCAGCGAAGATGCATTATTTGATCAAAAGTGACAGTTAAGATAATTGTTTTTATCTGTTGATCATGTAATCTATTGGAAGCTCCACTTTAGTTATCTATTAGGTCTCATGAACTGTTACATTTAACTACACAGTTAATTTCTACATATTTAACACATTTTTACTATTTTAAATTGTGGAGATTATATTAATGTATCATCAACAAACAATGGCATATTTGTAAATAATAAAAACTTCCTGATAATTTGCTCATCCCCATGTCATCCAAGATGTACATGTCTTTCTTTCTTCAGTTGAAAAGAAATTAAGGTATTTGAGGAAAACATTCCAGGATTTTTCTCCATATAGTGGACTTCAATGGTGGTCAATATGTTGAATGTCCAAATTGCAGTTTCAGTGCAGCTTCAAAGGGCTCTACACAATCCCAGCCGAGGAATAAGGGTCTTATCTAGTGAAACAATTCGTCATTTAATTTCTTTTTAACCACAAATGCTGTAGTTCAGCTTCACACATTATGTAGTTATGTAAGTCAAACACCCTTTACAGAAAAGGTAAAAGAATGATGTTGGGCAATTTAAAAGTTGGAGGAAAAAATAAGGTGGAGTTTTCTACCTTTATGAACCGGAGTACACAGATGAAGAACTAACCATGCATGACTTTTCCAATGTGATTACATAATGCATAAAGTCATGGATGGGCATCGCAGAGCTAGAGCATTTGTGGTTAAAAAGTACATACATTTGTAATTCTTTTTAGACAATGACAGATCATTTTGCTAGATAAGACCCTTATTCCTCAGCTGGGATCCTGTAGAGCCCTTTGAAGCTGCACTGAAATTGCAGTTTGGACCTTCAACCCGTTGGCCACCACTGAAGCCCATTATATGGAGAAAAATCCTGAAAGATTTTCCTCAAAAGCCTTCATTTCTTTTCAAATAAAGAAAGACATGAACATCTTAAATGACTTGTGGTTGAGTAAGTTATCAGGAAATTTTAATTCTGGATTTAACTAATTCTTTAATGTCGATGACTTGACTTCAAAGGCTCATAATTAAAATTACCTGACAGTCTGCTTGCAGGATGTGTTTGGCGATGGTCTTTGGATCCTGACTGACGAGCAGCTCTTTGGCTTTCTTCAGCACTGTCATCTCCAATGGCTTGTTCTCCACTGGTAGAAGCCGGAAGTTGATGTCGCCTGGTTTGAACGCTGATTCAGTTTCAAACACAGGTCTTTGAAAACCTTTCTTGCAGTCTTTACCCACATCCTCCTCTGCGTCTTCCTCACTGTCGTTGTCTAGGGCTTCAATGGCGTTATGGTAGGAGCTACGGTCAAGTTTAACACTGCCATCGCTTCTTAACTCCTCCTCAGTCTTTAGTCTTTCCACATAGCTGTTAGCTTGTGAGCTATTCATCTTTTCCCAGTCAGCAGGGCTGCATGGACTCAGTTCACAGTAGCTTAGTTCTGGACTCGATGGGCTGCCCGACTGCTGCTGCTGTTGTTGGGATGAAGGTCGCTGTTTGTGGGGCTTTACTGGAGGGACTGGTGGAGAGAGGGTCTTCAGGGCTGGGGTGCAGGATACTCTCACTGAGGGAACCTTGCTGGGTTTAGGAGGTGGTTTGGGACACAGCTGGCTGTCAGATCCACGAATGGCCTCGCCAGGCTGGGTGTCAAAGGCCATTCTGCGTGGCACTGTGGGGCTCAGAGCTGGCTCACTTCCTGTGCGGAAAACTGGGGATTTGGGGCACGGCTGGTGCTCCATATGCTGAACCGGAGCCTGGGGCCTACAGCCTGTAAGCAAAAGGATACATTCATATGCATGATATCAGCTTCACTGAAGTATTAGTTCACTTCCAGACTAAAAATTTCCTGATAATTTATTCACCCTCATATCATCCAAGGTGTTCATGTCTTTCATTCTTCAGTCGCCAAATAGGTTTTTTTTTAGGAAAACATTCCAGGATTTTTCTCCATATAGTGGATTTCAATGGTCAATGGGTTGAAGGTTCAAATTACAGTTTGAATTCATTTCGGTTTGGCGAAAAACGTATCATTTTATCCTCCAACTTTAGAATCGTCCGACATCGTTGTTTTAGCTTTTTTTGTAAAGGGCGATTGACTTTCTTTGCACTTTCGCTTTGTAAACACTGGGTCGGTATTTCTTCTTACATCATGTGTGACATTTCCAAGATGACTATGTAATGCGCGAGGTCAAGCTAGTGCAAGATGAGCGTTTGTGGTTAAAAAGTATTTACTTATATATATATTTTTTTTTTTTTTTTAGTAAATGACCAATTGTTTCACTAGAAGAGACCCTTATTCTTCATCTTGGATTATGTAGAGCCCTATAAAACTGCATTGAAACTGCAATTTGGACCTTTAACCCACTGATCCCCATTGGAGTCCACTATACAGAGAAAAATCCTGGATTGTTTTTCTCAAAAAAAAAAAAAAATTGCGACTGAAGAAAGACATTTTGGACAACATGGGGGTGAGTAAGGAAATCATAAGGAAATTTTTATTCTGGAAGTGAACTAACTCTTCATGGTAGACCGTATGTTATAGATGGACAAAATCTTAAATTCAAAGCTGCAAAGTTTTCTTTTAGCATTCTGCACAACGAAGCAGATTCAGCACGCTGGTTTCTGACATGCACAGCAGAGCTGCGTTTTTCGCATAACCGTATTTATTCCTCTGACACAGGCATAAATTATCTCCAGCCCCACTTTCATTCTTCTCCACAGAGCTTCTTCAACAAAACATTTTATTTTGCATTTCAATCGCACGTCTCATTTCACACATTTAGCGTTCAGTAAGCCAAAGTGAATTTCAAAGGGTCGAAAACGTCAGCTTGACTTTGAGAATCACTTTCTCTTTGGCACAAAGTGAATTTGAGAAAGATGACTGGTTTTCAGGGCTGTCAGACGTGTGTATCACTGGAGGGTTGGAGGCGTGACGGGGTATCAATGAGGATGAGAGCTGACAGGCACTCACCGATAGGGAGAAAGCTCTCCGACTGATGGGTCTTCAGTGGCCGTCTTCTCTCCTGAACGTGGTTTAGACATGCTGGTTGACTTCCACACTTATCTTTGTTGCTGTGAAGGAGAAAGACAGGTCACTTAGTTTGTTCTCTGAAAGTCTTTTGGACTATGAAGTTTACACCAATTTTAATTGAGTCCTGTGCGTGGCATGAATTTTAAAAAAAATTACAAATTCAGTGCAGTGTCTCAGTTAGTGTTGAAATTTGACACATTGTTTTGAAAAGTTAAGACTCCCATGTGCTGAATCTGCACAAATAAGTAAAACTTTCACTTATTTTATGCTTATTGGTGCTAAAAATCTCTTTATATTAATGTGGAGCTGGCACGTCGTAGGACTGAATAATTGAAGATTAAGTAGTTCCACATAAATAATACAAATGTAATCAATATTAAAAATTAAAACTCAATTTTTTCCTAATTTCTAATTTCTTACAAGCTTGAAAAATGCCTTATTTATTTCCTGTTAGGATTCTTATGAGCAAACCTGTCAAGGACTTCCAATAGGTTGCAGTTAAGAAACAAAGTTTCTGAATTACACTGCAAGACCCAGTAAGTGTTGATACAATTAAATAGGTTTTATTGTATAAGTTTAAGAATATCTAAGTCACGACTATTCTAGACCCCAATTTATATAATGCAAGGTGGACAGTCAAACCACAGATACTTAAAATCTCTGTGATTTACAGTCTAATCAAGTGTTGAAAATATGAAAGTAATAAATTATTGGCCTCTCATTTTGGGAGACGTCTAAATTACATGTATTACAAATTACATGAAAAAAGCGCCTAAATACAGATTCTGAAAAAGCCACATTATACAACCCGTTTCGAGAAATAGTCTGTAATTAGTAATTTGTCAATCCTTTAATAGGTAAAATAATTAATCTCTCTTATTTTCTCAAATATATAATAAGAAGCCTTCCAGAATATTTCTTCTTGGCAATGCATAATAGTGTAAGTGCCATAGAACAGTCTTCCTCTCACCTGAGGAGGTTCCCACGGCTAAGGGTGTGATCCTGGGTGTGTCCGTTCATGATATTTAAACTCAACCGTTTGGAAGTCAGGCTCTTTTTCTCGGAGTATCCCGCCTCCACACGTATAGATCCAACTCCATATTTCTCCTCCAGGCATCTCAGAGGCAGAGCTCTGTTGATTGGCTGAAAGATAATTGCTCCGACGATCTCAGATACTGGCTCACGGTTGCCCACGTAGTATCGCACCAACGCCGGGACGCTGTCAAATCCCTCCTTCTCAAACAGGTACTGAACACGTGAGTAGGCCTCATTCATGGCAACGACCCGTTTGTTGATTTTGAAGTGTTGAGCGGTGTTCTTCCACTGGCAGGTCAGAACGTAGTTTCCCGGGCTGGACAGCGAGTCTCGGATCAGAAAGTCTCCATCTCTCTGAACCAGGTTTTCAGCCACCTTAAATTCAAACATACACAATTTTTGTTGATCACTGTTTTTCTCTCTTTTATATAAATTTTCGTTCCTACTTACTATCAAGTGTATTGCATGTTTGATCATGGCCTAGAAGTTAGTGCACATGTACATTTAAGGGATAGTTTACCCAAAAATGAAAATTACCTTATGATTGACTAACCCTCAAGCCATCCTAGGTGAACATGACTTACTTCTTTCAGATGAGTACAATCGGAGTTATATTAAAAAAAATGCCCTGGCACTTTCAAGCTTTATAATTGGAGTAAATGGGTGTTGAGGATTTAAAGTCCAATAAAGTGCATCAATCCATCATAAAAAGTACTCCACACACTGGGGGGTTTATAAAGGCCTTCTGAAGTGAATCAATGTGTTTTTTTGTAGGAGAAATATCCATATTTTAAACTTTACAAACCGTAATCTCTAGCTTGTTTTTGAGAGAGTGGCATTCTAGCAGAGGATATAGGACGTAGGCGTAGCGAACACCTTGGTGAGAATTTGCTAGTCTCGTGAGGACCAAGTTTTGTTTACAGCAAAGGAAAATCAGTGTCCTCTTGGCTTATATCGAAATTTTCCGTCATTTTTCTTTTCAAATCCTCGTTTTGTATTTCTAATTCATGACCGGTGTTTTGTTTTGTTCTCTCCTCTGTTCTTTCATTTTGTCTACGTCCTTAATCTTTGCTTAAAGCTGTGTGGAGCACTTTTTATGATGGATGGGTGCAGTTTATTGGACTTTAAAATCTCAATAGCCATTCACTGCCATTATAAAGCTTGGAGGAACCAGGATATTTTATAATATAACTCTGATTGTATTCGTCTGAAAGAAGACAGTCATACACATCTAGGATGGCTTGAGGGTGAGTAAATCATGGGGTAATTTTAATTTTTTTGTGAACTATCCCTTTAAGTTGTGGCACTCACGCAGGAGCTCAAACAAGCTCAAACACTGGACTAAACATTTTGAAGGCAGTATGGCTTTGTACTAATGATGTCCTGTCTGTTCAGATTATGTACACCTCCTCAGCAAACATTACAGAACTACTTTTATGACAGTGATTCATGGCATGACCTAGATATTACTTTCTTTTGTGGATCACTAGTGCACTCAACCAGTTTAGAATGATGGACTACCTTTTCAAACGAAATGTTAGCTGTTCAGAATATTAATGAGTTAGTATGTAAATCATTCTGGAGATCAGAAAAATCATTAAATAATGGGGGGAAATGTATATATGTATATATATCATTATGTCTTTAGGTTATTAGTTATGTGAGAAGATTTATACAGTTGAAGTCAAAAGGTTACATACACGTTGCAGAATCTGCAAAATGTTATTTTACGAAAATAATTATTTTTTATTTAGTACTACTGACCCGAATAAGATATTTCACATAAAAGACATGTACAATTAGTCCACAAGAAAACATTTAGAGAATTTATAAAAATGAACCTGTTCAAAAGTTTACATACACTTGATTCTTAATACTGTGTTGTTACCTGAATGATTCACAGCTGTGTTTTTTGTTGTTGTTGTTGTTTAGTGATAGTTGTTCATGATTCCCTTGTTTGTCCTGAACAGTTAAACTGCCCGCTGTTCTCCAGAAAAATCCTTCAGGCCCTACAAATTTTGTGTATTTGAACCCTTTCCAGCAATGACTGTATGATATTGAGATCCATCTTTTCACACTGAGGACAACTGAGGCAACTCAAATGCAACTATTACAGAAGGTTCAAACACTCACTGATGCTTCAGTAGGAAAACACGATGCATTAAGCTAGGGGGTGAAAACATTTTGAATTTGAAGATCAGGGTAAATTTAACTTATTTTGTCTTTTGGGAAATAAGTACTTCTGTAGTTTCTGAAGAGCAGTGCTAAATGAAAAAAAGATCATATTTAGGCAAAATAAGAAAAATGTATCTTCATTCTGTTCAAAAGTTTTCACCCCCCTCTTAATGCATTGTGTTTCCTTCTGGAGCATCAGTGAGCATTTGAACCTTCTGTAATAGTTGCATATGAGTCCCTCAGTTGTCCTCAGTGTCAAAAGATGGATCTCAAAATCATACAGTCACTGTTGGAAAGGGTTCAGATACACAAAAATGCTGAAACACCAAAGAATTTGTGGGACCTAAAGGATTTTTCTGCAAGATGTATGTAAACTTTTAAATAAGCTGCATCTCATTTTTTCATATTACTTCTTCTTATGTGTTCATGTGGAGATCAAACACTAATAATTCTGTTACCATGTATGTTTGGAACAGTGGGGCAGCAGTGGCACCAGGAAAAGAGTCATTAAGTATGATTAGAATCTCTGAGTGTTTATGATGGTGTGCTAAACTGCTATTCTCAGGCCTTTCTTATGGTATAAAACAGCAGCTACAGGACTTAGAGTTCACTATAGTTAAGGTGATGCATTGTGTTTGTCCAAATTTGTGTACTTTCACGGGTTGCTGCCTGCCTTGTCATCTATTATTAATAAGTATTCATCTTTTACCGTCTTTGTTTACACTGACAAACAAAGCATTTACAGGAAATCAAGCACAGGTCCTTTCACACCACTGGTCATAAAGCGATGCATGTCAAATCAGTAAATGCCTGTCTTTCCTCTCCCCTTGTCTGTAGTTTGTTTGATTAACTTGAGCTGAGCAGGTCAGACTCATCCAGCTGAAAGACTCATGGGTAAACACAAGCTGGAGTGCAGCACACATGCTGTCAGGGGTTTCGTGACAATCACAGGGTGAGTAGTAATCTAAGGACCCCTCAGAAGAATCAGACTCACTGCTGATTCCTTTTAACAGTGCTGATGGATAGCATAATTGTAGAGAATGAATTAACAATCAATTCTCACAAATATGCTTTTTTGTGATCGCAGTAGGAGTTTTTAGGAGTCTTACTCATGAATCTGATGAACTATATTCTAAGGTCATTCATAAGGTGTGTTGAGCCATGATGAATAAGTTTGTTCCTTTATGACTGGTATATTTGTGGCGTAAGCAGTAGCCTGACTCTGGATGCTGGTACTTCTGTTCATATGATGCCGTTAAATAAATATACCTCGGGTCAAATAGCAGTCATGATTCATCACTATGTTAACCACTCTTGCTCTGCTACAATTGTTGATGGATGAGTTGTCAGTTTCATGGGCATGTCCTGCAAAGGAGCATGGGAAAGAGGGGCCAGGGTACATGGTTTTCAGAGAGCGGATCTGTCAGCACTGTGATGTTTTCCATGATGAGAAACTGTTGACGGCTGTTTTTGAATGAAGTTGGTGTTAATGAAGAATACAGAATATGTGACCCTGGACCACAAAACCAGAAATTGGACAAAAATTGGCAAAAATTGGAGATTTGAAAATCTGGAATCTGAGGGTGCAACTATTGAGAAATTTGCCTCTAAAGTCCAAATAGCAATGCATATTTTTAATCAAAAATTAAGTTTTGATATATTTATGATAGGAAATTTACCAAATATCTTCATGGATCATGATCTTTACTTAATTACCTAATGTTTTTTTGCATAAAAGTAAAATCGATAATTTTGACCTATACAATGAATGTATTGTTGCTTATTGCTACAAATACACTCTTAATATTGGTTTTGTGGTCCAGGGTCACATATAGTGGTTAAGCGCGGTGAATTGTACTAGAGATATTGTTAGTCCAGTTTTGCTGTTATTCTAATGTCTTGCGTAGCTGCCTACATTCAAGCATTCAGTCTAGACTCCATTTTGTGTTTCGCTTTAGTGAAATGTTTTGTTTTCTGTGATGATGGATCAAGTCTGGGTGTGAAGGTGGCTTTTCTTGTTCTAGACAGGTTTGGCGCCTGTAAACCTGTTCAGAACAAGTATTAATCAACCATTAAATAATTTCTTAAACACACCATAGCCATTGGACATTGCAAAACAAACATTTTTCACTTCTACATGCTTATTTTTTTTTCCTTATTTCTAGCATCTGATCATCAGTATGCACTTTCACATAGCCAAGCATGTAAAACTGCATTAAAAAATATAAAAGGAACATTTTCGGAGACTGTATTTGTTGGTTAATATTTTGCATAAATTGTGCAAATAATTAAGTAAAATATATAATGTACAGGTTTTAGCATTTTTGATCTTTGCTTGTGAAGATTAGCATTGTTTTTGGACACTGTAGCTTGTTTATGTAACTTGTAGTATCTTGTAAAAAAGAATCAGTTTGATATCAGAGAGCCGTGATACTTCCATGGTTCTTTTTGTAAATTTAACAAGTTAGCCATAAGAACATCTAATGCAAGTCATATCCTCAGTGTTTTCTCTATCCTTAATCAAGTATTACTGGCTGGAACTCTAGCTGAAGCAAACATGGCCACATGTCTTTAATTCATTATCTTCTTCTACAAAGAAAGTGAATGTTTGAGTGCCAGATACAGGCGTGACTTCATTGTCACTCAAGGAGATAACAGCTATGCTTTGACAGCAGAAAATCTCCACTGTGCGCCAGATTCAACTTCTGAACAATATTTCAGACACGTTATAACTCTACACATATATATTAAATCACCTCTATAATCCAAACATTATCCCATAATGATCACCCACCTCTCTCCCACATCTTATGCCAAGGAAATTTGTACCTGTCTAGGGATGGCTCCATGATACCAGGCATGGCTTCGTGGTTCCTCACTGCTCAGTTTCAGTTCTTCTTCTAGTTCCCTCCGAAGTTTCTCCGGTGGTCCATCCATGATGTATTTGTCCCTCGAAAACTGCACATAGATGGGCACAGAAGTGTACGTTAGAGCCATGGTGGCCCTAGATAATATGTCAGTCTCTATGATTGAAGTATATGTGTATCAGTCTTTTATTAGTCTTCTCTCTTTTTCTATTCCCCTCCCTTCTTTTTGCCCTGTGACTCAGTATCTGACTGGCTGATGGATCCCATGTTTCCTGTACTGATCTGTTTACTGTGACACATAAGTCCCTCCCTCTTCCTGTCTGTCTCCGCCTCCTTCAGCCGCAGGGCAAGCCGTACCTTTACCTGCACACGCCCCACTGCTCTGAGTCATCATGGACTTTTCAGGTTTGTTGAAAAAAAAAAATGCACGTCACCTTAGAAGGTTGTGGATTTCACAATTGAGGAATTCTGAGAGTTCTTTTTGTTGAGCTGCTTAAAAGAAATACACTCATAAGTCATTTTCTACAAAACATAAGCTTTGAGTAGTCTAAAGTAATACCATACATCTAATTTGTGATGTTCTTGATAAAGCACGGTTTATTATCTTTCCCATCAAGGTTGTGTTTCATTCAATGTCTCAATAGAATACCGTACCTCATTCATGTGGGCAGATTGTCAGTGTAATAGAATTTAGAAACAACTGGCACAAAAAGCACTTTCTGTTCTGTTTTAACACTGATCCCCATCCAACAACTGAAATATAGATGTTTTAATGCTCACAATATTCTCCATGTCTTACAAACAGTAGGTGTTGCATTAATGGCTTATGAATTATAAAAGCTTTGTTAATAAATTAATAAAACCTGTAAAAATTTGCGCGTTGTTAGATTATGAAACCTAATGCACTGACATTAAAAAATGTTAAATGTCATAAATAATTTCTTTCTAGCAGTATACATACTACTGAAACAGCATGAGTAGTACAGAATAGTTGTAGTAGTAATTTAGAGTTCGGCATGTGAGAGAAATCTATTATAATGATCTGATTTGGAAATGTCCATTGAGCAAACATGACAAGCCATGATGTAACATCTAAAGGCCCAGAGGCAAGAGTGTTTTGATTCTTATTATAAACCAGATTTATAGTCTGTTTTGTAACAATAGGGAAGAAAATACTATTTAAACTTCTGTGTTATGGCGACTTTAAATAAATGCTGTTCTTTTGAACTTTCTATTCATCAGAGAATACTGATAAAATGTTTCATGAAATATTAAGCTCCACAACTGTTTCAACATAATAAGAAAACGGAATAAGAAACGTTTCTTGAGCACTGTAAAACAGTTATTTTAAATTGTAATAATAGTTCATATTATATACATATGTAGACACACACACTACCAGTCAAACGTATTTGAACAGCCTGCATTTATTTGATTCAGAATACAGCAAAAACAGTACAATTTTTAAATATTTTTATTTAAAATAACTGTTTTCTATTTGAATATATTTTAAAAGTTTAAATTAAAAAAAATCCTGTGATTTCAAAGCTGAATTTTTAACATCATTACTCCTTCAGAAATCATTCTGATATTCTGAAAAATATACTGACTCAGAGTTTTTGAATGATATAGTGTATAATGTTACAAAAGCTTTTTATTTCAAATAAATGCTGATCTTTGAATCTTTCTATTTATCAAAGAATCCTGAAAAAAAAAAACTACTCAACTGTTTTAAATATTGCTAATAATAATAATAAAAACTGGTTCCTGAACAGCAAATCAGCATATTAGAATAGTTTCTGAAGCATCATGTGGCACTGAAGACTGGAGTAATGAACACAGGAATAAATTACATTTTAAAATATATTCAAATTAGAAATGTAAATAGTAAAAATAACTTAAAATTTTTTACTGTTTTTGCTGTATTTTGGATCAAATAAATGCAGGCTTGGTGAGCAGAAGAGACTTATTTAAAAACATTAAAAATCTTACAAACATCAGATCTTTTCACTTTTATAACATGTGCTTGTCAACCATAACAGTGTTTGGCGGAGGAATATGTTATTGTGTTCATTATTAATATTTACATGAGGCTGTCTTTTTCAGAGGGTTTAATCACTTTGTGGTGTACCTAACGACACTATTTAAACATGGAAAGATTACTATCATGGTTTATTGCTTTATCAACCATGAAAGGATGGATTGGATGCTGCGCTTGTGTTACAACCAGAGCAAAAAAAAAAAAAAAAGAGGCTGTTCCAAATTTTAGATAGGGGATTTCGAGCATATTCTTGTGTTTCATTCTTTTTGGTTAAATGCTTGGAATGCCAGCTATGTGTGGTACCCAACCTCAGAGACCTAAAGTGGTACCTTTCTGCTCTAGCTGGTAGTTGTACGCAGCGGGTAATCAAGCATGGCACTGCAGCGTAACCCCAAGCTAAATCTGTGCGTGAGGGGAAAATTCCCAGCAGGACTCCTCGCTTCCACTTTGTAGCTGTGGTCTATTGAGTAATATGTCAAATAAAACTGACATAAGGGCAAAGGTAATTGGAATTGATGAGTCAGTGTCTGTGTGTGTGTGTGTGTGCTCAATAGTGGAAACGTCGATTGATATGACACTGTTTGATTTAATTAAATCAGCTGCATCATTTAAACACACTGGCCACAGAACCAGTGATGCGTTTGTGTATTTTTATTAACAAGTTTCATATTAAAGTATCGCTATAGCTTTGCAGATTAAAATAGCTTTTATGGCTTGATGATCAAGCGCTTTGGGTTTTCTTAAACCTGCCAAGATATCTTAGTATGGCTGAGAGCCCTGGTGGTGTACAGTGACATCAATACTCATAACAAGTGATGTCATCAAGACAGTGTGCTGTCTAATAGAAACTAGGACCTGGTGCCTTTATACTACTGAGGACTCTTATATTAATGGACATTGTTTATAAAGTTATTTTAGTTCTAAGGTGTTTATCACATATGTGAAAATGCCATGTTAATCATGTGAAAACTCACTATACATTTCATGTATTTCCAAAACTGAGAGTAGCACATGAGCTGCATCAGTTTTCTGTGATGTTGAGAAGATGCTTAGCTGTCAGTTTCTCTCTTTCTCTCTGTCCACTGACCCACAGCCAAGCAGTGTCTGTCAGGCATGTCAGGCAGTTATTAGGATCTTACTGACCACAATCTGTCACTGTGGTCCACCACAAACCACTGCAGACAGGCCTGGCAATGCTGGACATCCTTAAATCTGACAAAGACCTTACATTTTGAGAGAGGACAAAATGCCAAGTCCTGTCATGACACTCTAGATGGTGCAGACTGATGGGTCCTTACTGCAAACTGATGATATTCACAGTGTTAAACAATCTGGCACAAGTCGATTGGTTCAATGACATTTAAATGGCTGGTCAGCATTAACTAGTATATTTTACAGCGCGCTTTCAGAGTTTACGTACACTTGATTCTTAATACTGTGGTGTTACCTCAATAATCCACAGCTGTTTTTTTTTTTTAGTGATAGATTGTTCATAGAGTCCCTTGTTTGTCCTGAACAGTTAAACTGTCTGTTCTTCAGATAAATCTTTCAGGGTCCCACAAATTCTTTGGTTTTTCAGCATTTTTGTTTTTGAACCCTTTCCAACAGTGACTGTGATTATAAGATCCATCTTTTCAAGACAACTGAAGGACTCACATGCAACTATTACAGAAGGTTCAGATGCTCACTGAAGCTCCAGAAGGAAACACAATGCATTAAGAACTTTTTTAAATTTGAAGATCAAGGTAAATTTCACTAATTTTGTCTTCTGGGAAACATTTTTAGGCAAAATAAGAAAAATGTACACATTTTATTCAAAAGTATTCAAACACCCCTGGCTCTTAATGCATCGTTTTTCCTTTAGAAGCATTAGTGAGCGTTTGAACCTTATGTAATAGTTGCAATATGAGTCCCTCAGTTGTCCTCGGTGTGACAAGATGGATCTCAAAATCATACAGTCATTGTTGGAAAGGGTTCAAATACACAAAAATGCTGAAAAACCATATAATTTGTGGGATCTGAAGGATTTTTCTGAAGAACAGCGGGCATTTTAACTGTTCAGGACAAACAAGGGACCCAAAACAAACACAGCTGTGGATCATTCAGGTAACAACACAGTATTAAGAATCAAGCGTATGTAAACTCTTGAACAGGGTCATTTTTATAAATTCAACTATTATTTTCTCTTGTGGACTATATCTAAATGTATTTTATGTGAAATATCTTATTCAGGTCAGTGCTAAATAAAAAATAACATGCATTTTGCATGATTCCTCTTATTTTGGTAAAATAATTAACATTTTGCAGATTTTGCAGGTGTAAATGTTTGAATTCATCTGTAATAGCAACGACCATTTAAAATTATTAGTTTGAATTTTACTTAATTTTTAATATGCAAGGTTTAAAATAGCATTTTGGCTTGGCCATATTCAAATTATATATTAATTTTTCAGTTATGTGAAGAATGTGAACCGATTCATTAGTATTTACTTATTAGGCACAAAATAAGTAATAAGTGTGAAACAAAATACTTAATAGGCTCTTAAAAATAGCAAGGCACTCAAGGATTTTAAATTGTTACTTTATTAACATTTATTTATAGTAACGTTTTAATATTTTATTTTAGGGTTTTAAACACTGCTTTACTCAGATGATGCCTAATATTTCTTTATAAAACATTCAACCCTAAGTGGGCAGCCAGCAGTTGATTGCTGGGAGAGGTATAAATTCTGCCATAAGATCTCTTAATTTTATGCTCTGAGTAACTGATTTGTGTTGGGAAAGCATCTCACACACACATAAGGCAGAGTCTTATCACTTCTTTTTTTGAGCAGCAGGTGGATAATCCTGGCCGATTTATCCTCATGTCAACTCTGTCACTGATCGTTCAATAGCTTTAAAACCACAAAATGTTTCAGAGGACTCTGAAGGGCACTTTTTAGATGGTCAGGTATTATGATTACTTAAAGGCTGTAACAAACCCGCTGCATTAAAGAGTGGTGCATTTCTTTAAAAGCAAACTATAAAAGCAATTCTGGGCTTATTAAACAGAATTTATTCAAGTCATGCCACGCAACGGACAGTTTTTCCCTTTATATGGCGAAGCTTCTAAGATCCTTACTATGTATAGAGACTGACAAACCCAGGCCACAGCGAGGACTGAAATACACACTGATGCCTCTGGTATTGTAGTGAGGGACGGGCGTTACACCCTCTCCATTTAGACAACAGCGAGCCAAGCCAACACCCCGCAAGCCACAAATTACAGTGACCAGACGACACATACTTTTACCCTGGCTGGGAAAATCGTCCCAAAGCACTTGTTTTTGCTTGGTGTCTTCAACTGTATTACACAATACAGTGACTTAAACAACCAACCAAAATAGAAATTTTAGTAAAAACATGAGCGTGAGACTGTATTCTGGTTGTGCTGAATGCTAATATTTTTGGACTTCATGTTCACGTTTTAGATTTTATGACTGCATTGTGATTGCATGCCAGCTGAGGTGGTGTTTATCTGGCATGGCCGTTGCATTCATTCTGCGCTACGACATCGTGGATCCATTTAGAGGTGCGCTGAGGCCGTAAATGTTTAAAAATAGCCAAAGCTCAATTGCTCGAGCAGCTCGATAGCAGCATGACGAATAATCCCTCCATCAAGCAGCGGTGTAGACATATTTGTACATCAAATCAATCACCTCTACTTTTAGTTGGAGCCATTTATATATTGCCATTTTTATCTTCACACATCTGAGGGGCTGATTGCTAAGATTCTTTTTAAATAGCAGCATGCATTTTGAATGTGAATTGTAAGGAAGCATTTGGATGTATTGAATAAAGGTTCAAAGGTCTCATTGGGTAAGTGCAGAGCGCAGGTTAGCTATCGACAGGAGAGCGGGCCGCATAATGACGATATACGAGACACTTTGCAGTTTTAATAGTAGTCATTTTCTGTAGTAGTTCGTGAGACATCATAAGCATGGTGACTAAGCGCACATTAGATCATATTGGCACACGTCAGAACCGACTGTTCTCATGGCTTTTCTGGTCAAAGATGATGCGCTCAAAGGCTGGATTTGATCTGGAAAGCCGCTTTTGGATAATGATTATGGATGAGATGACATTCCCCAGTTGATTCTTGAACATCTAATCGTCTTTAGTTTGTTTCACAAGTGGCCGTTCAGCAGCTTAGTGAGTGAACGGTTAAAAATCTGTGTTTAATTTCAATTGTGCAGAAGATGGAGATCATGTACATGAGTCTTCTTCGTGGTGATGGAAACCAGCAGGACAACTAATCCGATGGTACTTGTAGATAGTTAGTCATACTTGTACTAATGATTAGATTTGAACTCCATTTGTGCTACAGACATGAGTAATACCTATAATGTTGCAGCTTGTTGAGAATTAATTCTTTTATAAGTGGTCTGACTTTCAATAGCCGAATGATAAAAGAGGAAGAAATTATGCCAACTTATGGGATCTTAGGAAAGCTGAACCTGATTTCACTAAGTACAACATGTTCCTGGAGCAACATCCCAATCAACCAATCAGAATTGAGGGATACATTTAAGGAAATGTCTGTTTTGGGCTTACAACAAGGGTTAGGTGTTTCTACACCTAGCAAGAGCCAAAAATACATTGTATGGGTTGAAATTATTGATTTTTATATTATGCCAAAAATCATTAGGATATTAAGTAAAGATCATGTTCCATGAAGATATTTTGTAAATTTCCTATCGTAAATATATCAAAACTTAATTTTTGATCAGTAACGTGCATTGCGAAGAACTTCATTTGGATAACTTTAAAGGCCATTTTCTTAATACTATTTTTTTTGCACCCTCAGATTCCAGTTTTTTCAAAATGGATGTATCTCGGCCAAATATTGTGCTATCTTAACAAACCATACATCAATGGAAAGCCTTCAGATGATGTATAAATGTCAATTTAAAAAAATTTACCCGTATGACTGGTTTTATGGTCCAGGGTCACATTTCCCCTTTGATTTTTGGAATAAATTATAGGTAGGGATAGGTTTAGGAGTAGGGATAGGGTTTTTGGACAGTAATGTTATTCCAGGATCAACAAAAGATGGTGATCCAGGAACATGTCTGACTTGGCAAAATCACAGCACCTTATTAGGAAAAAAAAGGGATCTTAGTCATACATAGATACCAGGACATCAAAGAGACTAACAACTATCCAGAACAGCGATGTGTTACAAAAGACTCTGAAAAGCTTCAAGCATCCTCACATTATGGAGGTGACTTTGCATGGATAAGCATCACTCTTGTTAACATATAAAATGTACAAATCTTGTTATTTCCTGCTCTTTCCTGTGGGGGCTTGAAGGATGGAGACCCCCTGTCTCAACCCTGTAGGTTGAGATTCCCAAGGGGTTCAGCGGGTCATTAGCAGCCTCTTATGTGCAGGACAATCGACCTGTTCTGGGCTTTGGTGTTGGGTCACACCCTTCCTGACCAGAGTAAACAAAGAGGGCCATCAGAGTGTCCCATCACCCTCTTGGGACTTTAAACACAAGACCTCTTCCTCTCTTATCTCACCCCCATCACATTGTCCATTTAGACAGTCCCTGGGGTGTCTGCCATCGTCATGTATTACTGGACAGGGCAGGACAAATCTTAGCTAAAAGAACAGTGGTGATGTGACAGATGCTCATGAAAGATTTATGGCCCTTTTTAAAGTTATTCAAAATACACATTTTTTGGTGCAGCTTAGGGATGGGAATCAGCGAGAACCTGGCTATAAAATATTATACTATGCAGTTTTGCAATGTTTTTTCTCCCTATATTATTAGAAATTGTTTATATATGTGACCCTGGACCACAAAACCAGTCATAAGGGTGATTTTTATTTATTTATTTATTTATTTTTTGTAATCTGAGGAGGCAGAACATCCAGATATTAAGAAAAAAACCTTTAAAGTTCTTAGCAATGCATATTACTAATCAAAAATATATTTATGGTAGGAAACTTACAAAATATCTTCATGGAACATGATCTTAATCTTAATATTCTAATGATTTTTGGCATAAAAGAAAAATCGATTTATACATTGATCAATACACCATATTTTGGCTATTGCTACAAATATACCCCTGCTACCTAAGGCTGGTGTTGTGGTTCAGGGTCATTATATTCATTATATTTTTTACAGTATTATCTTAATATCGAATTCATTGCTTTATATTTATCATCTACAGTGCCCTCCACTAATATTGGCATTTGGTAAATATGAACAAAGGTGGCTGTAAAAATAAATCTGCATCATTTATCCTTTTTATCTTTCATTCAAAATTCACAAAATTCTAACCCATCATTGAAGTAAAACGCTGGAAATTGGGGGTGAAAATCTCATTATGAAATAAATGTTTTTCTCCAGCTCACGCTGGCCATAATTATTGCGAACACGTTCAATTGTTCTACTTCAATTAGAATTTTGTGAATTTTTTAAAATTTAAAAATGTAAAAGATAAACAATGCAGATTTATTTTTCACAGCCGTCTTTGGTCGTATTTGTCAAGGGTGCCAATATTAGTGCAGGACACAGTAAATCACCTATTTTATTATTTCACAACACTTTCAATAGTCTCACACCAGTTTTCTATTTATTTTTCTTTAGGTGTGTATGTGTATAATTATTATTATTATTATTATTATTATTATTATTATTATTATTTTGTTCATTTTTTATAGTTATTACAATATAATAACTTTATATTGCTTTATGTTTCTTTTACGTCGAAATATACTATAAATATTCTTACACCACTTTATAGACTTGTTTTTATTTTTCTAATTTGTTTATATTTTTTACAATTATATATACTGAAGAGAATATCAATGCAGCATGTCATGAAATGTCAGTACTTTGATATATTGACTTTTCCCTCTATTCTTCTTGTATAATAATCTTATCAAATCATATCATACATTGTATGGATCAGCAAATGCATTATAGTTTTAGAATTAAGCTAGATTCTCACAAACCCCCCTCTCTCAGTCTCTCACATTTAATCACATTCTCTCCATTTCAATCTATGGTCCCCCAGCCCCCTCATTCCATTCCAGTTCAGTCTCAATCAGCGTGGCCCAGCCCTGGCTTTGTAAGAAGGGCAGAAGGGGAGATTAGGGCCTGGGGCAGCTGTGCTGGATCACTTTGAACATGGCCTCTTTTTAATGTTTCCTCAAGCGTGCTCAATTTGTTGTACAGCAAAGGAGAGAAAAAGGGGGAAAGATGGAAAAGTAGGGGATACGCTTGTCCTGGGGACTCAAAATAGCTGGAAGCCATCCTGTTGGAAAGGAAAGCCTAGAGAATGCCTTGAAGTCATATGGATTGTTTGAGGGAGAATTAGAGAAGATAAAATTTAACTGTTACAAATCTCGACAACTTTTTTGTTGTTGTGCTCAAATTATAGAGCATTTGTTCTTGAAAACTTGAAATGTAGACAACAAAATATTTTGAAAGTCAAAAAATGAAATGTAATTTTCATCAAAATGTATGACTCAGGTGCCAGTGGTGTTTTGGAAGGCCTCCACAGCTGACTGCTCTCATTCAGTTTTGACTTTCTTCTGGTATGCAATGCCCACTTTTCAATGGATAAAATCTTTTTTTTTTTTAACCCTCCAGGCTTTTTACAGTGCAGGAGAAGTATTGCTTGCTCACTCTGCCAGTTGCTGAACACCACAAAGTGCTTTCCAGAATTATGTTTTTATTCCCTGATCCAAAAACATATTCTTTTATCACAGACAGGAGGTGAATCTTTTGGTGTTTGCTGAAGGGACTGTGCCAGGCTGTGTCAGCACCTCTTCAGCAACCTGTCAATCAGACAGACTTCCCGCTGTCCCACTGCTCTGCTGAGCTTTTATTTCTGCCATAGCCATAATACTTCTGCTATGTTACACTGTCAGTGTGTGGAGGAACCTCTGCTGCATGTCCAGTGTGTATATGTGGGAAGTGTTAGAGAAAAGGAGACATGATTCATTTCAGTTAATTTCAGTGAACTAATTTGTTTGGGTGTTTCAGAAATGAATCACTGATTTGTTTTAGTCAGCACTCACTGTTTATGTATTCTAGATTGATTCTGTCATTGTAATTAGGACCCTTTTTCCCAGCTATAATTATAAAACTAGATATTTTCAAAACAATTTTGGTTGGTGGGTTGCTTAAATGACTAGTTTAATAGCAACCTCATGGTTTCAGGTTCACCTGTTTCTTGTTTTTACATAAGATCCAGCTTTAAAGGACTAGTTTACCTAAAAATGAAAATTCTGTCATTAATTACTTACCCTCATGTTTTTTCAACCCATAAGACCTTCATCTTCACAACACAAATTAAGATATTTTTGGTGAAATCCGAGAGCTTTCTGACCCTGCATTGACAGCAACGCAACTACCACATTGAAGACCCAGAAAGGTAGTAAGGTCATCATTAAATAGTCTATGCGACATCAGTGGTTCAACTGTAATTTTATGAAGCTACAAGAAAACCCCCCCAAAAATAACTACTTTATTCAACAAATTCTCTTCTGTGTCAGTCTTCGATGCCTCTATGGAGGGTCAGAAAGCTCTTGGATTTCATCAAAAATATCTTAATTTGTGCTTCGAAGATGAACGAAGATCAGAGTTCGGAGCGACTTGAGGGTGAGTAAATAATGACAGAATTTTTCTTTTTTGGGTGAACAAACCATTTAACACAAGAGCTATTCTTGTGTTCAAAAACAGCAAGACAGAACCAATAATAAAACCAAATGCAGGAATCTCAAGACATGGTTCAGAGTTGGACTACTTTCAACCTGATGGCATCTTGATGCTCTAAAAACAAGTGCCATAAAGTTCAAGTCCCAAACACACAGTAAATCATTAAAGAACCGACTCAGAAGAATGATTTAGTCGACATTCATTAGTGTCCATGTCTGTCAAGTGTTAATATACGTCTCTGCTAAACGCGTAAGCCTGTTTATTTAAGGCTGACTTGTCAAGGTTTGAGTTTCAAGCCTCTACAGGGTGGAAGACATTCACAGCTGTACTGTACAGTAAACACCACCCTCCTTCCCACAGCTGCCCCTCACACTGACCAAAATAAAGCTCTCAAGTTGTTTTCAGCATCGAGAAATTTACTCAGAAGTCGCTTGGTGCCAAACTTCTATGAAGCCTTCTATGACTGAAGCTGTTCTGTAAGAAACTTCCTCTCAAAAGAAAGAATCCATACAAGAAGCACCAACACTGCCCTCTCTGTCCTTCTAACTCCCATTGACCCCCAACACCATCGAAAAGACCGGAAGTCTCCATGACAACCTAGCGCTATTTTTAGAAACATGCCCAAAAAATGTGGACCAGACCCGAATGTTTTCAACAGACGTTCAAACCCTGTGAGCGAGGATCCGATGAGTTGGCCGGGCCAGACGTGAGAAATAACAAACACGCTGCTATTTCTGGCCAATTCGGTCTTACAGTGTGAAAATATAGACTGTTCTGATTAACAAGCCAGGAATCTGTCATCAGTCCTTATGCAATTTGCATTCATGCTTTTACTTTTATCCAAAGCAACTTGCATTGCATGCAAGCTATGCATCTTTTCGGTTCATGCACACCCTGGGAATTGAACCCATGACCTTGCCATTGCTTGCCATTGCAACAGAAATACTGCTATTAAAAGCAAGACTGCTGAATGAATTTCTGTTACCTAATACACTTTGCTTTGTGTTCAAGGCTTTGATGGACCATAGATCAGTCATTTATTGCACCATCAGAAAGAAAGAAAGAAAGAAAGAGCCGATTAGCCACACCTGTGGAGACTCATAGAAACACTTCAATCTGCTCAAAAAACTTCAACATTTTAATGCATTTCATCCTGTTGGCCAAAACCCCCTGTAGTCTCTGTGTAATGTAAGTCTCTGAACATGCTTGCTATTAATAATCCATACGTTTTGTATAGTTGTATGACCCCGCTGGCTGGTGGTTTCAATCACACGTTGGTTCCATATAAAACTGTAACAGCCTCATGCAGGGTGACCATTTTTATATCGCCCCATAAATTCACTCAACCCGACCTGAGCAGCTCTCTGTCCTTATCACATGACACATCAGATGAGTGAACAGAACTGCACGTGTTCACACTTACGATCCATTTGCAAGCCACAGAGATAAAAGATTTCAATCAATACGGGTTAAATGGTTTTGAAGACAACAAGAAGGAGGGTGCGTAGCTAAACAATTACAAGTGAATGGCAAGAAACACACATACACACTTGTAAGTGTGCATGTGCCTGACGCCTTCACTTACTATAATGAAACAAAGCCATATATCTAAAGAGCCTAGACCCCAAAGACTGCCCCAATAAAACTACACATGGACCTGCTTTTTATGGCACATCTCTATCAATCTTTTCTTTTCTGCCACATTTTTTGGCTTTTTTTAAAAACACTTTATATGTGACCGTGGACCACAAAACCAGTCATAAGGGTAGATTTATACATCACCTGAAAGTTGAATAAATACGCTTTCCATTGATGTATGGTTTGTTAGGATAGGACAATATTTGGCTGAGTCGCAACTATTTTAATATCTAGAATCTAAGGGTGCAAAAAAAGAAAAATATTGAGAAAATCGCCTTTAAAGTTGTCCAGATGAAGTTCTTAGCAATGCATATTACTAATCAGAAATTCAGTTTTGGTGTATTTACAGTGGGAAATTTACAAAATATCTTCATGCAACATGATCTTTACTTAATATCCTAATGATGTTTGGCATAAAAGAAAAATCAATAATTTTTTACCTATACAGTGTATTTTTGGCTATTGCTACAAATATACCTGTGCTACTTGAGACTGATTTTGTGGTCCAGGGTCACATATTAAAATTTTACTGTTGACTAACATAAATTGTTACATAATTATGTAAATTAACAGTAAAACAGTTCAAAAACTGCATAAATTGGCATGTAAATTTATACAGATGTAATTTTAACAAGCTTTCACTCACCTTGGCTCCAATAACGGAGCTCTTCTGATAGAAACAGCACAAAGCTGCCGTGATGGTCCTTAAAATATTGCATCTCTCCGACATCTCTCTAGTTTCTGTGGCACTCATCAGTAAAATTCTCTTACACGCTTCAATCTCTAAAACTCACTGCTTTATACCTCCCATGAACGAGAGCATGTTAGCTGCCCAGCGACTGTGTGTGAACTCTCTCAGCACGAGCGTGCATGAGTTGAGCGTGAGTGTGTGTGCGTGTGTTTGTGCGCTCAGCAGTGCATATGCTGCTCCATGCTGTTGCTCTCACCCCCGGGCAGCCCATGTAAGGAGCCGTGCTAAACTCCATGTGATATGACTCTCCAGCCAATCAGAGTTCAGCCATCTGCATGAGCGCCACACAGCCAGCCTCTAAACCAACCCCCCTTTCCTCAAAACCGCTAACAGCTTGTTAGAAAATAGATGAGAAGGGAATGGAATAGAAAGAGGTATTTAGATTAGAGCTTCAGATTTCTTAAGTTCTTACATTTTCTCTGAGAAATCCCAAATTTCAAAGCTCTCTTCTTTAGTTATATGTTAATTAGTGATTGAGTGAAGATTATATTTACTAATATAATCTTACTAACTGGCCAATTAACAGAAGCTAGTAAATATGTTTTTTTAGTTCTGAGATATATAGCTGCATCTCATTGGATATTCAAAAATCCACTGACTAACCAATAATGCTAATATAATGAATCATATTCACATATGATAATTTCTAAGTGCAATCTATAGACTTTTTCGGATTGTCTTCACTGATTTTGCGAGAAGATTTGTGATTTTTGCATGGTAATATGTATTAAAGGATTTAGTTCTCTTCCAGTAAAAAAATTTGCTCAATTTATTCACCCCCATGTCATCCAAGATGTTCATGTCTTTCTTTCTTCAGTCAAAAAGAAATCAAGGTTTTTGAGGGAAACATTCCAGGATTTTTCTCCATATAGTGGACTTCAATGGGAATCGCTGAGTTGAAGGTCTATCTAGATAGTCTTATCTAGCAAAATGATCTGCCATTTTTGGTCAAAAAAACCCATTTTTTATACTTTTTAACCACAAATGCTCATCTTGCACTAGCTCGACTTCTCGCATTACATTGTCATGCTGAAAAGGAAACTTAAACAACCTTTACAAAAAAAGGTAAAACGACAATGTCGGATGATTTTACAGTTTTCCGCCATACCCTACTTTTTTAAACCCCTCAGAGGACTTCAGATGATGCCACCCTGAAACAACATATAGCACTACCGAATTTTGCTACTAATTTATGGTGTTTTTTTTGTCTGCTTAATTACGTAATTAATTGATCTTTACCATACATCTCTGCCATATGTACATCAACTTGACATAGTCACCACTAGCAAGCTACTACTAAATATATTGTAAAAACTTTAATTTGGTGTAAAGTTGCTTTGCAGCGATATGTATCGTGAAAAGCGCTATACAAATAAATTTGAATTGAATTGATCTTTCCAACATGATTACATAATGCGTGAAGTCGTAGATGCGCATCACAGAGCTAGTGCAAGATGAGCATTTGTGGTTAAAAGGTATATAAATTTATTTATTTATTTTAGAAAATGACAGATCGTTTTGCTAGATAAGACCCTTATTCCTCAGCTGGGATCATGTAGAGTCCTTTGAAGCTGCACTAAAACTGCAATTTGGACCTTCATGCTGTTGGCTTCCATTGAAGTCCAATAGAAGTTCCAATAAAAATCTTGGAATGTTTTCCTCAGAAATGTAATTTCTTTTCGACTGAATAAAGAAAGACATAAACATCTTGGATGACACTGGGTTAGTAAATAATCAGGAAATTCCTATTCTAGAAGTGAACTAAACCTTTAAATTGAGTGGAAGTACTGCATTAGTTTAAATTAGCCAAAATAAATATATTTAACAAACAAATACTGAATTTTACAGAAATCTGCAGCATTGTGTTAAAAAGAGGAAAATTATCGCTTTATACCAAAACAGAGTAAAGAACAAAGCTGACACACATTGCAAGTAAACAAGAACATGCTGAGAGACAATCTGATATCAAGCAGTTTGGTGACATGAAAAAACGTTGCTTATCTCTAATGACATTTTAAATTAATCTTTCCAGACAAGAGAGAGCGTTTCCTGTGGAGGACTTTCAGGAGCGGTTTTCCAGGCAGATGAGGAGAGTGGTGATCCTGTGTGACAGGTCTTCACCGAGGGACCAGGACTATGTCTTTTAGTATCATCACAACATCACTCTAAAATCCAGCGGGGTTTCAATAACAGCAGGGGGTTAATATAAAAGAGCATTCCCCCAGCAGGCAAGGCTCTCTTCCCCAGCTGGGACTGTCCTGACCCTGAGAAGAGAGCCCGGTTGAGCCTGAAGGGTCCCAGACGGCCAAATTCACTCATTTTTCCCCACTGGGGGTTAAACAACAAGACTACTCTGTCTCTTAGTCACATGCGAATAGCACTTAGTGTTATTGGGGCTAGTTGGCTAACTAGAGGGGGTTTTGTTAAGGGGGCTTTCTCTTGATTAGCCTATTTGTTAACAGCATTACAAGTTCTGTCATTTTCAGGGAAAGGAACCCCCACCCCATCGACAAGGCTCGAAGAGTAAAAGAGGCGCTTGGAAACCAGTACGGTTAGAAGACAGAAGAGAATTCATGTTTTCCAGACCATTTCAGCCAACTGAATAAGAGCTCACAGTGTGTTTGTGAGGTGAGTCTGTGTGTGTGTGTGTGTGTGTGTGTGTGTGTTATTAGCATCATTTAATATTGTGTGGCTATTTAGTGAAAGGACCTTTCAAAAAATGATTTCATAGTATCAACATTTATGTTGGGTCTACACACAAAAGTTCATTAGTGAAAATGCTTCTTTGCATTTTCTGTATAAACATTTTTTTATTATAAATTTGTTAGCACAACACTGAGTAAAAATTTAAATAGACAAATCAACCTGATTTTCAAATGATCTCAGATTTTTCGTCCCAGTTTTTCTTTGACAGCAATAACTGAGCTGCATGAATTGAGAATGATCCAAAGAGCATTTTGTGCTTCAATGGAAGCAGGAACATCTGACCATCTGTGCAAAGAGTTCACACGATCAATGAATTTTATTATCTGATTAACACATAAATAGTGCAGAATATGATTGTTTTTCTTGCTGTATTTTGAACCCTTTCACTGTGGACTTTTGAACCTCATTGTATATTTTTCTGAATAACCAACTAAATCAAATGAATATGAGAATGCAGTTGGAAAGCTTCTCTGTTCTTCATTAGGGAAAACAATAAAGTACAATGTTTGTCCTACATACTCCAGGGCCGTTTTTGGACGCAAACAGTTGGATGTCTATCAACAGATTTGTTATGTTTCTCCCAGATTGCTCTTAAGAGGTAAACAAAGACATTATGGCTGGCTGGCTGGCACACCCTCGGACCAACGCTGGAATGTTCTCCCTGAGAGTGGGCTCCTAAACTACCTCATTACGCTCAATAAAATCACCATGGTCCTGCGAGCAAATCTGCGTCTGCTAAAGAAAGAAGTCAGCGTGATGCTTTTGTACATAAGAGCAAAAAATTAATTTTAAATACACATCTGACTTCACTTCAAGAGAGCGTAGTTCGAAGGGTAAAGTGTTGCATGTGACCATTTCTAGCTGAATAGCATATTTGTGTTTTAAGACACTGTAGGGTGAATAAGGGTAGTCTGGGACACCTCTGATTTGTTTTGTTTTTTCTCCATCTTGCTCAGTTTTTTCTGAGCAGGAACAAAACACAGATGAGAAAATAACTGGCAGTACAGAACTAAGATATTAGAAAATGTAAAATATTACAAAATGTGAGCAAGTAATTTTTCTAAAGTAACAGCAACACATTGCATAAAGTCTGAGAGTTGAGACTTTATCCATTGGTTAGATTTATGGTTTATTATTGTATATTTTAATATTAATTTTTATTATTATATACTACAGAAACTGTGATTGGAAACTTTTTTTTTTAACTTAAATCAGTAGACTTCCCATCTCAAAGGACTTTTATCAATTCTGATGTGAAAAACTTGCTGTAAATTGTGCAGTTTCACAGTGTTGCAGTGCACATAATTGAACACTAGGGGGTGTTGTGTCTCTGTAATGTGTACAGCGGTAATAAAAATCAATGCTAGTTTTAGTGGCTGCTGTTAAACAGATGGCTTTTCCTCATAGTCCTCAAGTGGAAACCCACACTAATGTTCAGGTAAAACCTCTAGATGCACCAGTGATCTTCCTTTTTGTTTAGTTTGGCACCTGAGTGGTATGACAATTCATCTCTGTTGCAATTTGTAATATAATGTTCTTTCAGTTTGTGCTCGACTCACTAATGTTTGGTTTTATCAGTCTTGTTCCATGTTAAGTCATGTAAAAATCAGGAGATTCTCCACCCTAAGGTGATGAACGTGATCAACATTCATCAACACTAGTCAAGTTATGCCTGTGGACAGGCATTTTACTACAATCTAGAGTGTCTCCTGAGGTAAAGAGCTAAAAATACTACCTTTAATATCACCGCATTAAGATCTGAAACACATGCCAAAACATTATAATAACTGGAGGCTTTAATGTAGGGAGTGTGCCACATGCTATTTCTTTCAGCTTGATTTAATGAAAACTCTGGATATACGACAATGCATTTGTCAGGTTATATAAAAGTAAAACAGTAAGGCAGCATTTGTTTGAGTTGTTTACATAAAAATACTTAAGTGAAATATTATTACATTTAATGCTTAACCAGTCATTAATGTACAATCAAAATGCCATGCATGTAATATTTTCATGTTTATTAACTGTTAATGAAAGGTATTGTATTGTGTTGTTCAATAATAATCACATCTTTAGCACTTTCTTCTGTGCAAACTGACCTAAAGTTCATGGCCATTACTCTATTCTTTGTCCATCTATCTACAGAATATGAAATATCAAGCAATTATGATAAGATTTTATCTAACAATGTGAGTGGGTGTGTCAGTCTCTTCCATCAGGTCTTCATGCTTCCTGTCTCTCTCATCTTTTGAGAGACCGAAGCCCTTTGAACTGTTCGTTGTGGGTCAGTCTGTGTTCTCAGTTCAAGACAGGATTTCTGTGCTTCTGTCTCTGGCTGGTGTATATGCGTGCAGGCCGGGCTAAGGAGGTCTTTCTGTGGGCTCGCAGGGCAGCAGATCCCACAGAGAGAACAGTGCCTCATTGTTCCTGTAAAGCTCTTTCATGAGTGCTTAGCAGCTTACTGAGCAACAGTATGTGTGTGTTCACCATCAGGCCATCAAGAACAGAAAGAGATGTGTGTGTACATGTGCATGTGTGAGAGAAAGCAGGAAATAAATCTGTTGTTTCGCTCTTAAAATATTCTTCAATGTATTTTTGCAGAAATAGGGGTTAATAACTATGTTTTAGTGCAACATAAAAATCTAAGATTACAAGAAAAAAAACATACACTGACTGAAGGTGTAATATCTTGGGGGGAAAAAGCTAAAAATATGAACATTTTTAAAGTATTATTAAAAATAGTAAAACATCTAAAATTATGAGAAAATATCAGCAAAATAATAGCAGAAGGAAGTCATAATATTTTGAGAAAATTCAAAAATCTGAATCTGCGAAATGTTATTTTACCAAGATAAGAGGGATCATACAAATTGCATGTTGTTTATTTAATACTGACCTGAATAAGATAATTTACATAAAATATTTGTACATTTAGTCCTCAAGAGAAAATAATAGTTGAATTTATAAAAATTACCCTGTTCAAAAGTTTACATCCCCTTGATTCTTAATACTTTGTTGTTACCTGAATGATCCACACCTGTGTTTTTTTTGTTTAGTGATAGTTGTTCATGAGTCCCTTGTTTGTCCTGAACAGTTAAACTGTCTAACAAATTCTTTGGTTTTCCAGCATTTTTGTGTCTTTGAACCCTTTCCAAAAATGACTGGGTGACTTTGAGATCCATCTTTTCACACTGAGGACAACTGAGGGACTCATATGCAGCTATTACAGAAGGTTCAAACACTCACACATGCTTCATAAAGGAAAACAATGTATTAAGGAGCCAGGGGTGAAAACTTTTGAACAAAATGAAGATTTTGCCTAAATATCATATTTTTTAATGTAGTACTGCCCTTCAGAGGCTACAGAAGATACATGTTTCTCAGAGGACAAAATAAGTTAAATTTCCCCTGATCTTTAAATTTTAAAATTTTCACCCCCCGGCTCTTAAAAAATGTTGGCCTCAGCTGTATGTGGTACTAAAATACTTTCATATATAACCATATGGTTCTTTGGAGATAAAAAAAAAAAAAAGTTCTTGACGGTGAAAATTTGTCTGTAATGTGCCAATGAGAACAACAGAGCATGTCATTTATAGTAAACCAATTGTGGCACTAATGTTTTATTTCCATGCATGAATCACAAGAAGTCTGTGATTCATGCGTCATATCCGCAGATCAAAGATTTGATTCCCACCCTTTTAAAAAAATTATATTTTGAAACATCAAGTCATCCAAACAATTTCCACCCTCCAGATCATCTTTGATGATAATGGCTCTAATTTCTCTGCTTCACACGCAAGGACAGACAGAGAAGAGAAGACTTGATAGTGAATAAATCATATCGTCATTACTTGATTATAATATGGATAAATCATTTGCCTTCGGTTGTGTGGTTAAGGTTTTTCTCAGAAGTTGTGCACTTGAGGTAATGTAGATGTAAAGTTGACTCATTTGACCTCAAACCATGATGGAAAGCACCACCTGATCTGATATTATCTAAAAACAAACAGTTTTCACTAACAATGCTAAAACCAGGGTCATCTAACTTCAGGAAGTGATATCAGCGCATGAGGTCTTATAAGTTAATTATCCCATATTTTTGATGGCTGGCTTCCTGTTAACTTTGAAGAAAACATTCCTCAGCTAACAAGTCGTCAGAAAAATAGGCCAAAGCTGTAAAACCAACACAACTAAAATGAAAACCCAGGGCACGCAAAACTAGCCAGTTGGATTCTGGAGCCAGTTTGATTTTGTTGATTACAGACCTTGATGTATGTAATTTTTTAATGTAATTAAACTAGCTGTAATCGGAAATCCATTTCTTTTTTTTTGTATTTTTAGATGTATTTGTAAAGATGTATTTTTAGCATTTCATGGCTAAACAATTGACATCAGGTAACAGTACAAGATGAAAGTATTATTTATATTAAATTAAATATATAGTGTTTGCAAGAACTGTACTGATAACTGACCCTTCGCAAACAGCTGGACTGACAGGCGATCTGACCAATCATAACACTGAATCCGCAATTTTTCCGAAAAACAAATCAGACAGGAGAGTAGATTAACTTCGGTGGGCTTAAACTTGATAAACTGTGTGTATTGACGTCTTTTTGACTTGCATATTAAACTTGTGCACAGACCTGCATGGGAACCTTACTAAGAGAGATCAGACATCCCAGGGTCTGTTCAGACACTACACATGTACAGACCCAGGTGTTTGATAAACATAACTCTGGAAACTCAACACCACCTGAAGAGGGCAAGTTGAGGTCCACACTCTTTCAATCTGAGGGAGAGGAAGGGGGTGATTTACTGAAGCTATGACCACCTCAAACCTTGACGCATACACCCAAACGCACAGGTGTGATGAAGACTGTCTCGACATCTAGATTTAGTTGTTTTTAGCTGAGTTTTTAATGGTGTGAACAGAAAATCTTCAAATGGCAGTCTAGATTTACTATAGCTATTGATGCATGCTTACAGATGGCCACACATTAAACAGGCAGACGGTACTAAGAGCTTCCTAAAATTGAGTATAAAGACCCAGTGTTCTGTACATGCAGTTCATCTGATTGGACCTTTTCATGGCTGTTATTCCCCTGAGGATATGTTGTGTCATTTTCCTATTAAGTTCTGTTATAGGCCTCTCTAATTGGAGGGTGAATCTCACAAATGTCTGAATCATATTTTGCTCCAAATTAATGAATTTTTATTTTATTTTATTTTATTTTATTTTATTTTATTTTATTTTATTTTATTTTATTTTATTTTATTTTATTTCTTCAACCACATCCCACCCCTATTAATATCCAGAGTTTGATTTTCACAGTGATATTGTCATAGTTTATATAAACATGGGCATTAATTTCATTAAAATAATAATTTTCCCTTTTTTTAGTAATTTAAATTTTAATTTGTAATAGTAAAGTAGTAAAAAATAAAAGTACATAATAACTATTTACTTTTTTGTTTATTTTAATTTCATAATTCAGTTTAAACAATATGTACTTGTTTCTGTTACATTAATGAAAATTTAGTTTAATTGTATAAATAATAATTAAATGTTTTTATTTGTAATGAAATCACAATGGAAAAAAATTGTACTGGTGTAGTTTCCAACAGAAATGAGGCGGTTAAACAGCAAGCACATCCTTTTCGTACACAGTTATGATTTCAGCTCCTTATGTTTTGCTTTCTGGATGTAACAGGCTTGCTCAGTAGCTCAGATGGCATTGAATTGGACTTAGGATGTGGAATCCTTGGGTTTGAATGCCATGAAAAACATGGCTCACGAGAGCCATTAGAGATCAAAAACAAGCTAAAACAGCCTGATTGCGTTTTTACATCACATTCGCTTTTGTTCATACTATTGGGTAGGTTTAGGTGTAGCGCAAATTAGGGCTGGCCTTGACTAAAGATTTTTCTGGTCATTCATTTTAAGGTTTACTTGACTATTATATTCTTTAATTGCCTACATAGTCTAATAAATGCTCAAGTGCACACAAAAAAAGCTTGCCACAGCTCACCGGCAGATATAATAATTATTGTTTCAGGGAAAAACAGCAAGAAGACTGCATTAACAATTTAATAATTTATTGATAAACTAGTGTTTCTTTGTTTTCAGATTAAGAGATAAAGTTGGCGACACTGACTCATTATCCGCAGTAGTGGATGCGCCTTTATGTTTCATACGGATTATATAATCTAAAAATATTTGTTTTCTATTTTATTTGGTTCATTTAAAAGTAGACATTTCACTCTCTATAGATAGCCTATATTTTTCATGTCCATAAGACAAGTATACACAGAATTCCAAGTTTCACGCTCAAGTTCACAGAGATGGCAGAAAACGCATCCTGTTTGCTTTCATTATTTTATAAAAGCACAACGTGTCATTGTTATTCTGAGTGCACACACACAAACGTAAAGTCTTTACAGATTCGAAAGATGTATTACTTTTATCTGTATGACCAAAAATTGAGTATTTTAATAACAAGTGACAGCACCGGCGCCTCCGTCTGTCATGCAGTGAGCGAGCTACTATTCAGATTCCACACTCCGCACAGACACTTGAACAGCACAAATTTTTCTAGGTTAACATTAGATTGAGCAGCCATGTAAAGTTGCTACTACTTAGTACTTACTTCAGATGAAAAGCCATATTTGAGGTCAATGAATGATAGGTGAACATTTGGATGTCCTGCCCGATGTACTGTACTACCACATAGACCAGCCATGAACAATCTGTACGTTACAGACTGCGTGACTTTGTGTGAATTTTTTTTTCTGCAACTAATGTTTAGTTCACACTACAGGATTTTAAGGCCAATTTAAGCCCGATTTGCAAGTTAACGAGCTCGCCGACAGGTCTGGCTGTGATTGGGGGAAAATCAGCAGGTGATCGGCGCTCGTCAGTCTTTATGTGTGAACTATTGAAAGACGCATCAAACAAATATCTAGCATGCTAAATATCTGAACCGGTCGGCCAACTCAACATCACGTGGTGTCAGGTGTTATAACGAGCTACAGCCAATGAGAGAAAGAAAGGCATGGGTTGAGGTCCCCAGAAGAAAAACAGCCGCAAAACGGCTTAAATAAAAGTTTGGCCACAAGAAAAGAAGCACATTTTTTCAGAACAGATCATGCAAACAGCTTGCAGCACTAATTTCTTCCCGACATCCACTTTCAAAGAAATTACTCCTGTTTCACATGTTGTTTGCGTCAATCCTGTTCCACTTTTCGTGTGTGTTTTCGTGACAAAATGTGGTTTGGGGACTGGATAGAGTTATTGGGTGACAGACGTGTAATGTGTAACCCCCAGTTGTGGATCATTTACGTAGTGTCGCGTAGTGTGAACACCACAACGACTTGGAGACAGACAATCAAGTCATGTAGACTGAACAGCACTACAGAAGATGTAGTCTGAACAGCGTAGTGTGAACTTGGCTTAAGCGACTAATAATATTTTGGTCGACCAAGCCTCTTCTACTCGACTAGCTGTCGTCAACTATTAGGGGGCATGCCCTAGTGCAGATGGTACGTTATTTTAAAACATCACAGAGCATTAGAGTTATAGCGCCGCTTAACGGAACTGCATTGACACGTACAAAACCAACTTCACATAAAACGTACCATATGTGCGTTCCTCTGTTCCGGAGACAAAAACCAAAAACTCTTTTAACACCACTCAGTGGACATTTCACATCGAATATGTCAAGAAATGTACATGGCGGTATGTATTTCATGTCTTGTGAAAAAGTTCCCACAGGTACGTTTTTGTCATGAGATCAGGTTGCAAACATTCTTGGACAGGCTGTGGGATTCACCCTATAATGCCATTTTATACAAATAATATTTGATAATGGCGACTGTGTGTTCAACTGCGCTGAAGCACTGCTAAAGTATTGTTGCTATTGACTGTGTGTTTGTGCTGTTTGCTTTGGTTTGTTGTCTCTGTGAGGTAATGCTATGAGGTGTTTGTTCTTCACAGAGAGTTGCTAGACCCCATGATGATGCAAACCATTCAGCTACTGAGTACGGTGAGGACAGAGAGTGAGATGGATAGTTTCTCAGCAGGCTGACAGAGGTAGCTGTGTGGTGACAGCACACTCAAGGCTACAGGTGATCACAGTGGAAAATCTCATTCAGTCAGTGCTAACCGAATGAGACACTCAGGATATATGTCACACCATATCTTTCATCAGAGTCGTGGGTGCTGTAATACAGCCGTATTGGGTGATGAAGAGCTTTCATAACTGCTAGACGATGCCTCAGGTCAAAATAAAGCCAGGGAACGATTCTGCCTTTGCTGGCAAAGTGAAATTTGTCATTCGTTCCTGTAATTTCAACTGCATATGTTGCTTGCAGAGCCTTGAAACATCACCAGCTCATTTCCTCCTTGTAATTGTGCCATTTTAATTGAGGATGTGTCTACGGGGCCCCTTGCACAGTAGGAAATGCAGAGATTGTCAGATCTTTATCGGAAATTTTGGCTGTAGAGCTTCCTGTGTTTTATGAACAGCTCTGACTTCAAGTTGCACACGTCTACAGGGTCTGAAGTATTAAGACATTACCTGTCATTCCCATCAAAATCAAATCAAACTATCTAGACAGGTCAAGGAGAGTGCGCTTATATTTGGCGTGAGTTAACTCCATGGTGTGAGTTAAATAATGCAACAGAAGTACTGTTTTTGCAATCCGCTTAACTCTAATCACTCTCAACAAGCACATAAGATACATCAGGAAGCGTAAATGTTTATAAAACAAAGATAATCACACTCACTGACGCACACATTTATCTCTGATGCAAAACCAAGTATGCAGCATAATACAGTATGTACTGTATATTTACTCAACTCTTAGTAAATAAACTACAATTCTTCATATCCTCAATTTCCAGCATGGCTGGCATTCCTGTCCTAAAAACTCTACACTTACAAAACTCCTTAAGCTGAATAGTATTGGATATCTCAAAGGGTTAAGGGTTGCCCTCAGATCATCTCTGTCTTGTGCAAACCCTCACCCGCCATGCCATCATTACCTCATATTGCCAGTGGCTTTTTTCCATAATAGAGCAATCATTTCAAACTCCACACGCACATGTTAAGGTAAAATGTGAAGCCTTACCTTGACGTACTCCATTGTAGGGTCCATGCCTGCACCGTCCCTGCAGGAAAAAGAAAGAACTCTCTTGAGCGAACACATCAACTCTCCTTTAGCTCAGCTGCCTGCCGGTTTAACTGTAAGTGTGTGCGTTTGTGTGTGTGTGCAGGTCCTTCTCTGGGTAGGCTGTATGTTAGACTGCAGTAAAGTGCCTACCAGTCCAGCCCCGCTCGCCTGAGGTCATTACACCATGGTATAGACCACAACATGTGGACACAAACACCCACCACCCCCCCCCAAACACACAATTATTTCAACACCAGCCCAAATACACAAAGTTCAGCTGAGATTAAGGCAGATATCAGTTTAGACAATGAGCAAAAAAAGAGAAAAACGAAGGGTTATGCGGTCAAAGAAGAGCATGTCAGGTCTTTCAGTGGCTCTCTGTCTCACACACAAACACACTCTTGTGATTCCGGATTTATGCTTACGTGAAGATTTAAACCCTAAATTCTAAAGGATTATAGCCAGGAAAAGGGAAATTAATTCCTTGTGTCTAAATTTCCCACAGGGCTGAAAACAGAGTAAATAAACGTTCAGTGCAAGCACAAATGTAACACAGAATCTATGCAAAACATAGGAGGAGACAGGACATAGCGATTGTTCACATGACCTCTATTCCTGTCTGCAGCTTTAAGGTTATGGTCTAGATGTGACTTACCCTAACTGCAGAGATGGCCCTTGGTCAGCACTGCATTTTTGTTTAATTTAGATTCTCTATGTGGAACGCAGGAACTACGGTGGTGAAGAGAGTTGCGGAGAAGAACGAGCGGTTGAGGTGCACGGCTCAGCTTTTTCTCCATTTAGATTTTTCCGCCCTCTCTCTTTACCCAGAGTCCCTTTCATCTCAGCTTACACAAAAACCTGACTTTTCTTTATGACTCTTTCTTTCTTCCTTTCTTACCACCAGGGTGTGTGGTGGACTGTCTCACCCCCTTAGGGGAATAAGGGTGGCTTTCAGGTTCGGTGTGGAGGTGGCACCTGGGGTGAGAGCTCAAATATATAAAAAGCGTCAGATAACTGGAAATATGAGATTGTGTGAGAAGATTTTTTTTTTTTTTTTGGATTGTTTGTTTGCTTCGCATTTGATGTAACTTAAAAGCATAACTGATTTCCTGTTTTAAGCTCCCATTGGACATTCATTGGAAGCTACGCTAGAGGCGAGAGGTCACGCTTTAAAGCTTCTAAACACTGACATTAGTGCGCTATAAGAGAACACTGTCAGCACTCCCACGGGTCGACCCGTGAGTGACTTGAGTTTGGGATCAGGCGCAACATACCGTCTTATCCACAAAGAGAGGGCATGGCGTGAGGACGCGGCCTCAAGAAAAACATCCATCTCCATCTCTGCCAAGCCACAGCTGTATTGTGTCTCAAAGTGGTGATTTGTACGTTACAGTCTTGCCAGTCAGAATTAGAAAGCTGAGGGAGGACATGTCAAGTTGGAGAGATGGACAAGCTATTTTTGGGTTTCCAGAAACAGATTTATAACGTTTAAGCCACTAGAGAGAAATGGGACATTTGACATGCAACACTCGCCACATGCTATAGTCAGGAATTCACCCACACAGTGAAAGACATAAATCAAAGGCAGTTCACAGCCAAGTCAACAGGGGCAGTGCAGCTATGTGAACTGATACCAGACGGGTTTCACTAGGGAGCTCAGGGAGTTTCAGTAGAAATTCAGTCTATTGATGTGACTGTTCTGATTAGTGTAGACTATGGTGTTCACATTTTTGTCATGTGATTATAGCTGCTTTTCAAATAAGAAGAACGTCTTCAAACTTTTATGCCACCTGGAGACGACCCATGACTATACCGTACATACCTTCTTACAGTTGTGGTCAAAAGTTTACATACACTTTGCAGTGTCTGTAAAATGTTAATTATTTTGCCAAAGAGGGATCATACAAAATGCATGTTATTTTTTATTTAGTGCTGACTTGAATAGGATATTTAACATAAAAGACGTTTACATGTAGTCCATAAAGAAAAGAATAGGTAAATTTATAAAAATGACCCCGTTCTTAATGAACACTTGATTCTTAATGCTGTGTTATTACCTGGATGATCCACTGCGGGTTTTTTGTTAAACTGCCTGCTGTTTTTCAGAAAAATCCTTCAGATCCCACAAATTCTTTGGTTTTCCAGCATCTTTTTGCTTATTTCACCTTTGAACCCTTTCCAACAATGATTGCATGATTTTGAGGTCCATTTTTTCACACTGAGGGCAACTGAGGGACTTAAACAATTATTACAAAAAGTTAAAACGCTCACTGATGCTCCAGAAGGAAAAGCGATGCATTAAGAACCTGAAGGTGAAAACTTTTTGAAACTGAAGATCAGGGTAAATTGGGTAAAACACATTTTATCCTCTGGGAAACATGTAACTATCTATAGATTCTGAAGTGCAGTACTAAATGAAAAAAAAAAGATATTTAGGCAAAATAAGAAAAATGTATCTTCATTCTGTTCAAAAGTTTACACCCCTGGCAATGCATAATTTTTCCTTCTGGAGCATTAGTGAGTGTTTGAACCTTTTGTAATAGTTGCATATGAGTCCCTCAGCTGTCCTCAGTGTGAAAAAATGGATCTCAAAATCATAGTAATTGTTGGAAAGGGTTCAAATACACACACACACAAAAAAAAAACCTAAGAATTTGTTGGATCTAAAGGATTTTTCTGAAAAACAGTGGGCAGTTTAATTGAACAACTATCACAAAACAAAACAAAACACACAAAAAACAACTGTGGATTATCCAGGTAACAGCACAGTATTAAGAATCAAACGTATGTAAACTTTTGAACCGGGTCATTTTTAAAAATTCAACTATTATTTTCTCTTGTGCACTAAATGTCTCTTATGTGAAATGTCTTATTCAGTTCAGTACTAAATTAACAATAACATGCATTTTGTGTGACCCCTCTTATTTTGGTAAAACAGTTAACATTTTGCAGATACTTCAAAGTGCATGTAAAATTTTGACCACAACTGTATGTGTGGGGGAGTTTATTTACCATTTAGGGACAAAATGATTCAAAAATAAGGTAAAAACTGTTCTATTTTACGTTTTTGCATTTTTGTGTTTATTTATTTAATTATTTATTTCAAAATGCAGAGTTTTTTTCTTCTTTATGTAAATTTAGGGTGTGTATTCAGTTTGGTCTTTGTAGTGTAGTTTTTTATAATAGAAATGGGTGTGTGAGAATAAAGAGAGCGGCAAAAGACTCCAACAAAAACTGTTTCACGTCACATCAGCAGAACTGTATGGCAAAAGGAAATCCTTTGGACCACCTGGTAGTCTAAATGGAATGTTTGGGTTCCCTATAGCTTAGCAACCCTAACGAGGTTACATAACAATAATAACGGACGGCCCAACCAAGACCCGTGCACATGCAGGGCATTACTGTCACTACTGTTATGCATTTCATATCTAGATTCATGACCTCATTTTAATTAAAGAACTACATGGCATATTTTTTATTTTAGGTAATAGTAAAAAGCTCTCATTTAAGTACATTTATCTGTTTATAGGTCATAGTATTGTGATGGTGAAAGAGATGTTGAACATTATGAAAGATAGATGGCACTGTCTGGTGACAAAATGACAAAATGGCTTGTATAGTATTTTGCAAGTTACACATGAGATCTTGTTAATTTGTATATTGTACAATGGAGATGTGATGGCTGATTAGTTGTGATGATGGCAGCACAACCAGGAAATCGCTGATATCTTTTCATCAGAGATTCAAAACTTTTTAATCATTTGATTGTTTGGTTTAATGTTTACCATGTGTCATTTCTTTCATTTGGCAGCCTGAACCAAGACTGAACCGATTGTAATTTTGGCACCCTCCGAGACGAGGCCATGTAGTTTCGAGGGTGTTGAGTGGATTCTGTCAACAACTAGAATCACTTTAATCAGCTTTAACAAGTAAATCAAATGCTACTGTTGCTCCTCCATCTCTTTCATCTGTCTCATTCTCTCCCTTTGTCTCTCTCTCTTTGTGTGTTTCTCTCAATCTCTCTTCCAATCTGTCTCTTCGCAAATTCTTTCATCTCTCAGTCAAGCTATAAATCTGCAGTCCTCACTTTAACCTGTGAAGAGTTGTGTGTGCCTGTGTTATAACAGCTGCCTCACACATGCAGGTAGTAAGATGCAAAGAGCTTAAATCCTTGATGTACCATTATTTTATAAAAGATAAATGTTTCAGCCCTAGAAACAAAAGCTACAGGCATCTTATCTCATCTGGCTACTCACCTGCAGGCAGACACACACAAGCTGGTGAAGCATTCTGCAGCCAGACGTTCAGAAGCTTGTCATTTAATCACAATGCCATCCAAGTCTCCAACTCTGATAAATGTAATATTGGAAAAAGTCATCCAGGAGTGAGCTAGTTATTGCTTCTGGGCTGATTTAATGCAGGTGTCTGCACTGAGACTCTCTCTCTCTCTCTCTTTTATACCTACACAGTGTTTATGTTCTACCTATTTCTTTTTCCATGTGTCACGCAGAGTCGCAATAAGGTGTTGTTATGGTGACTGGGCCGCTACGAGAGGTCGTTGCTAACCCTGCTGCCAGCCCAGAGGAGCTTCTTTTGTGTGCTGTGGTCATTTTTCACCTCCCGTCTCTCAGTGAGCTTTGTGGCTGTGAAATAGTAGTCTAATATTAGGTAACCTTCAAATGTCAAGGGACAGATGCGGCCCACTGAGCTTATGGAAACCCAAACACACACCTACGCCTCCACAGACGCACAAACACACATAGTTACACTTTAATGTGTTTGTATAAAAGTGACTATTTAGTCTATCCTCTGCTTTTCCTGAGATGCTTCTGGTAAAAATACTTACTGAAGTTATCATTGTTTTGTCTTATGGTCTGTACACTGTTTCAAGTAATGGAAACGGTGTTTCTCTTTGTCTCTGGCACTTTCTTTTTTGTCAAACATTAGATATGTTAGATCAATTATTGATGAACAAAAAAAACGTATTGTAAAAAGCAGATTTTTCTCTTAAAATGCTCCATAAAATTATTTTTATATCATCTGTTGAATTCATTTTTAATTTAGCAGTAACAAGTAATTAAATGATTAATTATTTATAATTAACTAATTAAATGATCATGCTTTAATAATATTTTTTAAAATTAAATATTTTATTTACATTTTTATTCTGTAATTAATAGGGAATATAAATTTATGAACAAAAATGGTTTATTTTATATTTATTTAAATTAAATATTAATTATATTAACATTTTTATTCTGTAATTTATGGCAAATATAAATGTATGAAGGCCTTATTTTGTGTCGTTTGTGGAAGGTGCCCTCTAATCTGTGTCCACAGAGCCAGACACAGACTGCTTTACTATATCTGCCAGATCATTTATTGAGGGTGAGATATATTACCTGTTAAGTCAGTCTGCGTCAATAAGGGACAAACACAAACTTCTTTGTTGCTAGCTGTGATAAGATCAGACAGCCAGTAAGGGCGACACAGTGAAACAGGCCTAGAGCTATGGCAAAGACGTAGGTAGACAGTGAAAAAGAGAGACGAGACATAAGAAAAAGAGATGGAGACAGTCCTGGACATGAGACTGAGCCAGCAGTAGCTTGCATTTTATGATTATTATCTCAGTTGTCCTATTTTCTGAAGACAGTAAAGTTAACGGTATTGAAGGGCAGTGTAAGATTTGGTGTCGACTGCTCTGGCGGCCAGTATATTATCTGTTATGTTAAACCACTATCCAAAACAAAGGGGTGATATGATACTGTAAATAATAAAGCCAGAGCATAGAGCTAACAGTGGAGGTTTGCATCTACAGTATATTAAAATCTAATTACTACACACTGCACAACTGATGCTGTATTCACTGTGTATCTGTTGACTGAGTTCACCTTTGCTTCCAAATAACTTTATAGCCTATACTATGTAATATTTTATAGTCTAAAATTTTGTTGTTTTTATGTACCAAAAATAAGCAACCTTGGTCAGAACCCCTATATTTTAAAAAGTCAATCTGATTCAATTCAGTCTGATTATTAAACAGTTAAAAAAAACAAAATAACCCATTATGTAATATGAAGTTTAATTCATAAGACATTGTACTAAAGGTAAACAGATTACCAATGAGCTTCTAATGTCCCATAACACTGTCCTAACAGGGCAAAACACAAGTGTTTTGATCAATTGTTGCATTGTCATGATTAGGACACTGTGTAATAGTACATTGTTGTAGTTTAGCAAATTGTAATCTGTACTTACTAAACAGTCCTGGCAATCTGCAAATGAGATATACAGTAGTCAGCATTTGAAGTGGATCAAAACAGTTCATCAGAGTTGTCCTAAGACAAGAATGAGTATTGTTTTGGTTTTAGGACAATTTTGATGAAAGGTTTTGATCTACTTCAAATGTTGACTACTGTATATCTATCCATTTTTAAGACAAAGTCTTGATCATCTACTTTTAGTCAGAAAAGTGACCAATTTGACTTTCATTCTCACACTGTCATTTGTCATTTTTTGCATTTTAGATATATGTGACCCTGGACCACAAAACCAGTCTTAAGTAGCATGGCCATTTTTCTTTTATGGCACAAATTGTTAGGATATTCAGTAAAGATCATGTTCCATGAAGATATTTTATAAATTTCATACTATAAATATATTAAAACTTAATTTTTGATTATTGCTAAGAACTTCATTTCGACAACTTTAAAGGCAATTTTCTCAATATTTTGATATTATTATTATTATTATTATTTATTTGTTTTTTTTATTATTTATTTTGCACCTTCAGATTCCAGATTTTCAAAGTATTTCAGCCAAATATTGTCCTGTCCTAACAAACTATACATCAATGGAAAGCTCATACATCAGCTTTCAAATGGACCCTTATGACTGGTTTTGTGGTCCAGGGTCACATATTTAGTTAAAGAACATAAGCTGTGATGAGAAGGCAGGTTAAGCCGTTGTTGTGGCAACCTTCACCTTAATCTTGACCTTAAACTTGACTATGTATTGACATGATACATATGTATTTTGAATTGGGACTGTGTTTTAAACCATGTTACATGTTACTGCTTATTTACCTAAAGGGGCATTCAGAGACTAAAGTGTCCACTAAATAGCAGCACCTCAATTGGGTAGCTTTGAATTCTACTCAAAGATTGTGGTGTTTTTGCGGGTACTGTAGGGCTTTGTAGTGTTTGAATCACTTGGAGAGAATGGGTGTGTAGATATACTGTATTTCTTACCTGGATGTGGCACTGCTCTTTCTGTCTGAGTGGAAACCCTGATGTTCTTCGATAATGTTGTGTATTAGCGGTGATGGTGGCAGGCGATATCTGCCTGGGTATGGTGCTGCCGATGACCCCATATTTCCATTCATCTCCCACTGCTTCACAGGGGCACTAGTGCCGTTCTTCTTCTTGCGAGGCAGGGTACCATGGATGGAGACTCCCTGGTAGCCGCTGACCGGCATCTCAACCATGGCAGGCCTTGAGCTCAGCAGATCCATAGAAGATGCAAGCGGACACTGCCGCCCAACATGCATGTTTCTGGGTAGACTAGAAAACCTCCCTTCTGCCATCATCCTCAGCTCTGTAAAACAGTAAGAAAAGACATTACATCTACAAAAAAATACACACATTATTTTATTTTATTTTTTTTTTGGCTTATAATACTGGCAGTGGTCTTTAGTGTAGTGTCTATTATTAACAGCCCAGCTATAGCGAAATGTTACTGGGTGTTATTTGCTCCGACATTCTTTCAGGTGGTATCAACACCTAGTGTTTATATGAAACCTCCTGCCATGTGTGCCCTGTGGCACAGGTAAGTTGGAAGGCATCGATGTTTTATAGACCTGTCTCCTGGCAGCAACAAAGGAAAACAAAATACAGAGACCTCTCTCTCAAAGAGAGGGAACTCCGTTCAGTCTGACCACAAGAGGTGCAGATAAGGATCTTCCCTTGTTGTCTCCAAATGCATGTTTACTTCAGCATTCCACAGCCGCACGGAGACCACTAATTGGCGCAGTGAAAGTGGAGACAGATTTTATGGAATTATGGATGGGCTAGATTTGAAGGTATTACTCTTTCTGTTGTTTTCAAAGCAAAAAATAAAATAATATTATAATTATTATCATAATTTAGTCATTCATGTCACTCAAATCCAGTATGTTAATATTCCACCTTTTTATATATATATATAATTTTTGTTTTATATTGAACATACAATAGCTTTGTTTTCATATGCCAGGAAAAAACACTAAACCAGTCTGTCCATGTATAAGACAAGGAGTAGAGTATAAGGCAAATCTTTAAAAATTATAGTCTCCAAATTGAAAGTAAAACAGCACCTTTTGTGTCCAAAGACTGTGACTTTCATATGTTTATTAATGGGCTTCAAATCAAGTGAAAACAGTGGGTGTGTGAGTTTGCTGACCCAGACGCTGGATGAGTGTGTGTGCATGTTTGACCCCATTAAAGAGCGCTGTTAGGGTTATTCGGAGCACACATGCACGCAGCAGAGCTGGTGTTGCCGTCAGCCTCTTTTGTCTCTTTTGTGATGAGTGAAACTCAATCTTGGACCCTGACAGCGCTTCTGTTTAAGGTCTGGCATGAGCTCATTCTCCTCATAAAGAAGGGGGAGCTGATTTCAAACTGAGACTCGTTCCACAAAATTCACCACCATTCGGCCCCAAATGTTCTTTCTCTTCAACATACAGCTGTGTATTTAGTTCTAGGCTAGTAGCTCATATTGTTTGTGTTTTCCCATAATTTTAAAGTGCAGCAGTGCAAGCTTCAAATGTAACTGAAATTTGGCTTTGGTGAGTAAATAAAACTGCTTGGTTTATTTAAATAAGATGCCCAATAGAAAGATAGATTGTCCCTCCCTCACTGTTTATCTGATGTAAGCAATGGGAATACTTAAACTGAGATGCTAGGAGATGGCTCTTTCTTTTAGCATTCATAACACCATAATTTAATATTGCACCATTCCTGACATCAAGAGCAACACAATCACCCATTGTGCTGTTTTCATTGTAATATTATCAATTTTGTGAGCGGTTTCACAAGACTCTTGGATTTAGAACTGCTCCCATCATAATCAACGAGGCGTAGACATGGGCTGAATAAGATTTATTCGGCAGTGTAGACAGCTTACTTGATTACAGAGATTACAATTATAGTGTTCTAATATTGTCACATTGCTCGTTTCTAATTTATTTAATTTTTAAATTATGGTTATCTGCCACAAGGGCTAATGTTAAGTTAGGGAGTATCTTGATTTACTGATGTATGAAACGACAACAAATGAATTAAGAAAATTCTTTTAGTACAGTATGAGTAATTATTTTGACTATAAAGCCTACGTAATAACTATGGCATAGATGCCACACAGAAAATAAATATTTTAATGTAAATGTAAAATTTGAAATGAAGCAGCACTACGGTGACACAATGGCCTTTGCAGTAGGAACAAAAATATATTTTCTAGGAAGTAATGCAAAATACAGTTTTGTAGCCAGTAAAAATGATTCATGGTACATTTTCTTATTCTACCCACCAATTCACTGTGCGACAAAGTTCATTTTGGTCTCTTGCACAAGCATCTGTGGAGAGTGGAAAGACATGGAAACTCCCTGGTAAAGCTCTGCTCGGGTGTTTGAACCTGCAAACTAACCACAGTCACCTCCACCCCCCAGATCCACTCATCCATGACCACCAACGTCCTGAATCAGCTTATCATGTGACTATGCTCATTAAATGCTGTTTTTCAAGTTAATTTTAGATTTAACAAACCCTAAGATAACAGTTGCACTGGGTGTATACAGTAGCTTAGAACCTTTTGTTCTTCAAGAATAAGAAAATGCATGCACTTAATCAGACTACGCCTGTCATTCACCTTTAAATCACTATTTTATTTGTGTTTATCTGGGTGTTCTGATGTATAATGACTAGATCTACACAGATGGTTTGATCAGGGCACTTTGCAGTGTTAGGAAATCCTGCTTTGAATACCTCAGCTGTATATTTATGCACCTGGAGCACCTGTGCGCTGTCCCGGGGCCCTGAAACACGAGACTCCATTCACTGGTGCTGTTTTTCATGTGGTGTGTAATGGCTAGGAGACATTAAAATCCACAGATCAGTGTTACTGAGTTATCATACTGGCTAGTCAGGAATCCCCGTTTGGTTTCTGATTAATTTGTCTCACATGTCGTAGAGCGTGAGGGATAGTCATGCTCATCTGAGAAGGCATATCTGCACTTCCTGTGTCAAGGGAAGTAAGGGGTCTGAGTCATAATACTCATATACACCAGTGATTTCAGGAGGGCAACTGTGACCTTCCTAAAATAAAAATAGGAACATAGAGTGGAATAAGTTGGCATGCTCATATCAGATTTTTAAGGGCGCAGACCTTTCAGGTCCCCAAAGGAGGCGTTTCTAGAAGTATGATTATAAATCTTTTCTTCAGTGCACATATTTCACAGGTGATTGTGATTTTAAAGGTATAGGTCACTGAAAACCACCAAATTCTTTTAGCATTTACTTACCCTCATGTCTTTTAAAATTCATATGACAAATGTTTATTGTAAAGGAAACATAGGACATAAAGTCATATGGGTTTGGTAATGACATGAGAGTGAGTAAATGATGACCATTTTTTATTTTTGGCTGAATTACTCCTTAAAAATATTTCCTCTCATAGCCTTACTGAGATAACAAGACAATCAAATCACACTCATGCGCATTTAAACAGCCAATGACATTTATTTCAGTGCAACTGGCCTTATACGGCCATTTTTTCGTATGTAGAGATATTGTCATCAATGACCACTAAAGTATTTAAATTAAATCTTTCCTTTTTAATTATAACTATTGTTTAGAACATATGAACTTGAGTCAGGTACAATCACAGTCAGAGATGAGAAAATCTCTAGTCTTATTGATTTCATCAGTGTGTTTCTTTATTTTTTATCTTTTGAACAGTTATGAACCATTAAATGTCTTGCCTAGATCCTTTAACTTTTATTGACCGTTCCCATACTAAAACCCAAGCTGAAATGCAGAATAAGCACTGTCTTACAGCGATGTGCAACATGGACACTATAATGTAAAATGTCACTGTTATTTGTAAGTTTAAACTTACATAAATTACTCTGTGTAATAGGAATCTGAAACATAAGTGATTTCCCTGCTCTCAGCCCAGGTCAAAAGGCCACTGTAGGCTAACATGGTGTCTAAGAGCTCTGCATGGTGTAATTTTCAACATTTCAGCAGGCAGTGAGGCAGAGAGACAGCTGTCAGCACCGCAGAAATGCAGAAATGACTCCCCTGTGGCTCTGGATTACATATGCTAAACAATTAAACCGTTAACTATCTCTTCCTCCCCAGAGGTCATGAATATGCAAAACGCTCATTAAACGCTTTTTAATTAATGCTTTGCTCTTCTATTTTCTCTTTGGACTCCCTATTGATTATCCAGATCCTGCTCAAGTGCTTGTTCTATTCTAGACTGACATGCCATCATATGACCTCACTTCAAAATGTCAATCACAGTAACCCGTTCTCTCTTCTCGGTCTCTCTCTCAATTCTGCAAAGCACAGCTGGTTGCTGGCTGACATCATCCTCTATATCAAACATGCTTATTTGCCTCTGGCTAATATAATGTCATTGTCGGGAATGTTAAAGTCTCTTTGTTCTCCAGGAAAACCATTATCTTCTTTTTTTTTTTTTTTTTTTTTTGTACACACTGTAAGGATTATTGGCCAAAAAATAATATGCTGTCATCATTTATTCACCCTCATGTTGTTTCAAACCTGTATGACTTATTTTCTTTTGTGGAACACCAAAAAAATTAATCTGAACGGGAAGCAGGGGCATTCAAGCACTGAAAAATCATGAGAACGAATCCTTAACTTATTGTAAGTCTTCTGAATCCATACAATAGCTTTATGTGACAAACAAACTAGTTCCTAGTTACTGAAAATCCAGAAAATCTTGAACTAACAGCTATAGTCTATTGAAGCCCATTTCCACCATTGAATAAAAATAAGAAGGTAATTGCGAGTTTTTATTTTTATTTTACTTGTATTTTAAAATAAAAAGTCCAATAAATATTTGGACTTTTTTCTCGCAATTGCTAGTTTCTCGCAAATCTGACATTTTTTTATCGCCATTATGACCTTTTCTCAGAATTGTAAGATTAAAAACTCGCAATTGCAATTCACAAAGTTCAGTTCTGACAGGGAAAAAAGACTCATGTTGTCAGAAGTTTATTTCTCATAATTCTGACTTAACTCACAACTGTGTAATGAAGTCAAAATTGCGAGAAAAAGGTTACAGTTGCAAGATGTAAATTCATAATTCTGAGAAAAATTAAATTTGTAAGTTTATATCTCTGATTCTACTTTTTTTCCCACACAATTGCAAGTTTATATCTCTCAATTCTGACTTTTTTGAGAAAAAAGTCTGAATTTCGAGTTTATCCCTGTTGAATAAACCAGCATATGCTGGTTAGGTATGTTTTGAAGCATGGCAGCTGGTTTGAGCTGCATTTGGCTGGTCCTTAGTTGGTCATGAACTGGTTTAAGATGGTCCTGAGCTGGTTTAAACTAGTCATGTGCTGGTCCTAAGCAACTAACTACTACTCAGGACCAGCTCATAACCAGCTTATAACTAGCTCAGGACCAACTATGGACCAGCTTAAATCTTCTCAAATCAGCTGCCATGCTTCAAAACATATTTAACCAGCAGTTTTTTCAACAGGGATATATTGCAATTCTGAGAAATAAATTCAGAATTGTGAGATCATGTTGCAATTATGCTTTTTTTTTTAATTAAGTGGCAAAAAAAGGGCTTTCATAGCAGTCATCGTTCACTTCTATTCTATGGAAAACAGCAGCTTGGAAATGCTATAAATGACTCCATTGACTCAGGCATAAGCATGAGTAAATGATGACAGAATTTTCAATTGTGACTGAACTACCTTTTAGAGAAATGTTTAAGTATTGTCTTTCACCCCTGTCAAGTTTTTGCTGATAACCTAATGCTTGCTCATTTCAAGTTATTTAAGAGGATTATCCTGAGGCAATTATGCAAAGGTATTAAAGGGGTATAGACGTAGGAAATGTACTGGGTACAATAACAATCACAGACAAGGTCACACTGTGTTTTTTTTTTCATTCTCAAAATGTGCATGCAGCACAAACAGTTTTCAAAGAGCACTGACTCTCAGAGCAAAAAGGTTAAGCACATGAAGGAGGAGAATTCTCTGCGCATTTCAAAACAACAAGACGACTATTCTCACCCTGGCACTTTCACCGTCCAGCCAACCCCCACAGGAGTTGGTGGGAATCTCGTGAATAATGCAGTTCTCCTTTAATTAATTCAAACCTGCTTTTGGAACACAAAGACTCGAGTGAGAGGAGAGCAAGTGTAGGGTTTAAAGAGCTCTTAACACACAGCCGTGCATCAACCATGATGGTCTGAAGGACTGGAGAACACATTCTGGTGTTCTAATAGAACCAGACACTGAATTGTAGAACCACAGCACATGCTGAACTAAGTTAAAAGAATGGTGCAGGTTAAACACAAGTTAAGATGTTTGACATCATCACATGAAAGTTACGTGTTTGTAAAGTTGTCAGAATTGTCCTTTTAGTGGTGGGATTATTATAGGGAGATTAACATCTGCTTATTCTGACGTAATTCCTGTGGTCATGTCCTAGGTCATGTCCCTTTCTGGTATCCCTGGATGGATCATGTGAAAGTTACCAGGTGAAGCGGCTTTAAATTGTCATGACAGAAGTTGAAAAATTGGATTATAACTTTGCACAGACAACGTAAGTACAGCATTTTACATCTCTCAGGTTAATATGTAAGCCTTGTGGCTGTATGATGTGGCTTAAGAAGATGTATTTAAAACGTTATACAAATGTCTTTCGTTATCCAAACCTATTTGACTTGAAATATTTACTTGAAGTACCCCTGAGATTTTGTGTTACTATTTTAATAATTTAACAGCATTCACATGTTCATGTGTTCTTGTGTTGATGTTGATTAATGATCACATGACATGCAGGTAAACAAATATAATAGTTTATCTTTTTGTTATTATGTTTGTTTGTATTTTAAAATAATTTGTTTTAATTTTATATTTTAAAATAATTACTGCTCATGCAATGCTTTGCCTCATAGACTCCCACTGTAAAAGATTTACTGTACACACAAATTGTATTTGCTTTACAAGATAAGTTAAAATTGTTTTCTGTGGTAAGCAACAGCATATCACAAACGCTATCTATCAAGTTAACTTGTAACCCTGAACATTTCTTTAACAAAGTAGTCTATACCAGTGGTTCTCAAATGGCTGTTCATGACTCAGAAATGGATTTCAAGTCTGTTCTTGGGAAAATACAATGATAGATAATAAATTGCAAGAAACTATATGATATGATCAAATATAGTTAGAACATTTAACCCAACCAGCTGGGTCAAAATAACCCAGCATGTGTTCTATCCAATAAATACCCAGTGCCAAAAAACCCAAGTTGGGTTGTTTTTAGCTGAGCATTTTTTAGAATTTAGTCAAAACTAGACACAACATGAACAAATTGTGTGACATGCACTCATGCTCAACAGCCATGAACAAAACTGACCCCAAACTTTTCAACGGTAGTGTAGGCCTTAAAGCAAAACCAGTTAAAACCACTGGTCAACATTTTGTAGAGTGAGAGTTCTAGTACTTCCTCTATGACATCATTGCGTTTGTCTCATTGATTGAGGGTCCCATTGTCACTGACAATAGCAGTAAAGCAACAGGAGACAAAACAACCAAGAATGCACCACAGTTCTCCCAATGTGGACCACTCAGCTGCACACAGAAAGAGGAACATATGGGCAACAATACATCAACATCTCTCCTCCGCCCCCCATGACAGACACAACACTTTCCGCTTCAACTCGGACTCCCGTACCAGTAGTCAACAGCCACAAATCAGGCCTGAGTGGTTCATTACGCAGTCCCACCGCTAAGACTTATCAGAATAGGAAGTGTGGAAATACACGCAGACTTGTGAACACACCACACACCCATTCACTGAAGGCGTGGAGCCAGTGGTCGCATCCGTTTCTCTCAGCTCTACGTGCTAAAAGTAGAACCTATAAGATCTAGCAGTCCAATCACATGCAACACGACTGCTCCCTAATTACTATAATGAGCATGTTGAGAGGAAAACACCACAAACAAACAAACACCAAGAGCAACGAAGGGAGGACAGAATGAGGCCAAAACAAAAAAAGAGTCCCGTTTCCTATTCCGAGTGTTTTATTTTGAAAATGCTTTTAAAAGATTTTAGAAGTGCACAGTGCACAGATTATGCTTAATAAGATGACAAGATTTTATCAAGGAATGGTCACCTAGATTTTCTGTATTTTTATGTACTTATTCTTATATCTGTGAACATTTTGACATTAAGATGAGAAGGAAACCTAACAATTTTTACATGTAAACATGATTTGGTTTTTAATAATGAGCTGATTTTGATATGAAAGTGTTTTGTTATACATGTAAACACACTCAGTTGCTCTTGTTGTACGTTCATATTCATCGCTTTCACTTGTACAGACTTTTATAGTCACACAATACAACCAATTTCTAATGGACCGTTCTTTTGTTGAGCAGGAAGGGGTGAGAGGAGATGTCAAACCTCAAACCCCCTGCTACCCATCTACAATGTGACCCGCAGTGCTATATTCAGCCTGTGAGTTGACTAGTGAGATTTGTGACATATTAATCACAAATTTATTAAAGTCCTCAGCAGTGGCTGCCACTTTGTTCCACTCAAAAGACAACAGATACTGCTGCGAGACTTTATAACACACACACATTCACACACAACCCTCTTCACAACAGCTACTGCCAGCTACTAAATGTAACACAAAGTGTCACAATTGCAAGCTTAGACAATCACATGTACCAATATCAAATAGCCAAAATTGTACTTAAAAACTGCTGTCATGATAGATAAAATTACAGGAAACTTTACTAACTTTCTCAAAACAATTTGTTTTTTCTTACCTGGCTAAAGGTTGTAGCTTCTCCAAGTATGCAAAACCTGAAATATTCTCTGTCTGCAGTCTGTTAGTAAGAGTTTCTCAGCTCCACAGCAAGCATATCGACCTAGTGCACAGATTCACACTGACGGACGACAAGAAGTTGAGCGTGAATGACAATCCTGTTATGTCGCCACTGACCTCCCACTATGAACTGTGCCGGTGTTTCCCAAGCAGTATTACAATCTCCTTCAAGTCCCTCTCTGTCCTGCTCACTCTCTCTCCTTAGTTCAGCCCCCAAAGGAGTGATTTAGGATTTCCCAGACACACCCTCTCCAGTGGGCGGAACTTGAGGAGTCATCTCACAACCGACTAGCTGGCCCCTGCCCCCAGCAGCTCTCTCTGTCCTCTATCATGTGTCCAGTCTGCACATTACTGGCCCCTCTTTGTACAAAAATTTATTTTTCAGGACAAGTATCACAAGTTTCTGTTATGTGTCAAATGAATACTTCAAATGTCAGTGTTAAAACTTCAAATTATCTAAAAATAAACTCCTACTCTCATGTTTTACACCTTAAATGGTCAGCGGTGATTACTTTAACTGTCAACTATTAAAATGCTTTTTCAGAAATGGCTAATCAGAATAGCTAAATGTTTTTTTCTGTTGTCTGTGAGGAACAGAATTTCCCGTCTCTTTGTCCTCGGATTCCTCTTCATTGTCAGTGGGACGATAACAAACGACAGAGGCAGAGTTCCTTCCCGAATGATTCAGGCAGAGAGATGGGGTGCGGTGTGATCTGACTAAAGGCCGATGAGAGTGTGGTGACCATGCAGGTGATTCAAGGGTTACTGTCTGAATGTTGTGCGAAACATTGTGCAAACATCCAGAACCAAACCCGTACATTTCTAGTATTGTAGGGTTGCATATAAATATCAAAAGTGCCTAAGTGCTAATTCCACAACAATGAATTCACTACTAACAAAGTGTGTGCACTAGAAACACTGAAAAGGATACATCTGGATTGAAATAGACCTTCTTAAGTTACAGCACACCTGCCTGGAGTACCATTTGTCAAAGTGTCAAAACCAGACATTGTCGTGAAAACAGAGATTTATATCTGTCAAAGACACCACTCAGAGCACTGTTATCAATCTTTGGCTCCGTGCAATTAAAAGTGCACACTTTGAAATTGAAATTGAACGTTTATTATGTGACATGGGCCATAGATCACTAAAAGGAAGAGTTATGGTGAATCTGTCAACATGTCTGGTTTGTTCAGCCCTGGAGTTCACAAGTAATTTTTGGTAGACACAACCAAAGATGATAATATCTATCACAAATGCTAAGTCTGGCAGGACAGGTTCACATAAAGTAACACTTCTAGTTGCACAACAATTGAATTCTGTATTAATGCAGCTGCGATGTTGCTTAACAAGAGCAACCTTTTCAACTTTTGAATAACATGCTTTGATAAGTTCTTCTTCGCCTTGACTTGTATTTTCTCATTACTCCATGTACTCCAACATAAACAGTCCTGCCTGCTGATTGTGATGTCTGTGGTATAAACAGTGTTGCACAATCTAGTGCTTGACACATTTCTACCGTTTCATAGCATTTACTGTCATAATGCCCAGCCCTAATGCCAATGATTGAGAGCAGGCTAGTGACTAGTGGCTCATAATTCACTGGTGACAGAAGACACAAGTACAGACAAATGAGAACACCTCATACATAATGGCTTGTTTGTAACCATGTTGATGTATTCTGACTTCAGTAGTTACAATATTAGCTTTTTTTTTTTTTTTTAAGAAGTGATAAAGTTGACAAGAAATCAACTTTTATGCTATATGTTAAGTAGCATGGATATATTTTTAGCAATAGGCAAAAATAAATTGTATGGGCCAAACTTATTGATTTTTCTTTTATGCCAAAAATCATTAGGATATTAAGTATAGATCATGTTCCATGAAGATATTTTGTGAATTTCCTATTGTAAATATATCAAAACTTAATTTGATTAGTAATATACATTGCTAAGAACTTCATTTGGACAACTTTAAAGGTGATTTTTTTTTCAATATTTCGATTTTTCTGTACCCTCAGATTCCAGATTTTCAAATAGTTGTATCTCAGCCAAATATTGTCCTAAAATTGACAATTATGACTAGTATTTTCAATACACTTTCACTATTATTCACATTATTGTAAAGGTAAACAGTATGTGCCTTTTTAATGGTAAAAATTTAATTATTTGGGAAATTATTCTAAAAATTAAAATAAAATTACATCTCAAATTATTCAGTTTTTATAAAAATGTCCAGTTACAGTTTCTAATAAAGTTACCAGGAATTTGGCAAATAACTGTTTTATTTTCTCACCAAAGCTAATTTTTACCTGATGCTTAGTGAGCAATTCTGAATCATGTATTGAACAAATTTTATGTATTTATGTGTTTCCATACAGGAACAGAAACGTCTTAGAATGGAATGCCTCAAGATGAACACAAGAGAAAGTCTGTCTCTCTCAAATAGTCACAGGAAGTGTCCCTCAGACAGGATATAAAGCTCATCTAATTTTTTTTTTTGCCCTCTCTCTACTGGTTCCACCCAAGGCTGAGGGTAAGAACAGTTATCAAAGTATGAAATGTAATCTTGCCCCATTCCACAACATATAATCATCAAGACAATGTTTTCAACAGGAAAATGTGAGTTTCCTCTCATGAGTGATTTTCTGAATCATAAAACTGTGGACTGTAAATAATGTGATAATTATCATTTCTACACTGACTTTTATCAATTTTACCACCTTAAATTTTTAGGAGTCTTTACAAAATGATTAAGCAAACCCTGTCCAGATTTAAAAAGTAACGTGAAAGTAACGCAAAAGTAACGTAACGCATTAATTTCTATAAAAAGTAACAAAGTAAGGTAATTACTTTTTTAGGGAGTAATGCAAAATTTTAAAAAAGAGGATATTTGCGCATGCATATTTCCTTTGTGTACTATGGGAGAATAATTAGAACTGTGTTACTAGATAAAACCATGTTAAAATGTGAGCAATAACTTGTTTCATTCTTCCCAGCTTTATCTTATACCCTGTGCCTCAGATAAACATGTTGTGGAATCTGCTTGTCATGCCTGGTATTTTCCAACACTGGCAAATAGCTGCTCAGCAGTGAGCATCACTACATCTGACCGCTCGGTTTACAGTCTAGCTGTCATCAGGTGGAGTTTAGCCACCACTTACACATGGTCAAGCACAGTCATATTGATTGACTAAGTGGCCACTGGTGGCTGGTTGTCCGGTTCCAGCCCCGCATTCTTTCTTACATAAGTGTAACTCTATTCTAGGTCGCTGGATAAATATGGCTAGTGAAAGTAAAATGATCTTTACTAGGAAGAAGACTTCATATAGACTGTATTCAGAGTAAGCAACATATTTTATATTTAAGTTCATATCTAGGTCACGGCTTTCTGGAGATTTTGTCAACAGAAAATCTACTAAGATGTATTCTTTGATATTTCATTGTACAAGTAACACAAGTTATGTAATCAGATGACTTTTTTTCAAGTTACTAGTAAAGTAATGCATTACTTTTTAATTTACAAAAGTTACTTTTTCAAGTAAGTAACACCAGTTACTTTGTTTTTCCATTTATTGACTGACAAGTCTCCTGTCCCCATGTTTGGAAATTGAGGTGTTATGTGCGCTGTGTAAACATGATGTTACTGTAGTTCTAGACTAAATGTGAACATGCATTAATTCATCTCACTTACAAAAAACAGATCCAGTATTCATCAAAATGATTTAAAATGTTGAAATGCAAAAATATGACGCAATCTTGCAATAATTAAATATGTTAAATAACACAAATATTCAATTTTATTAACCAATGGCTTTGCTGCTGACCTTTGATGATCCAGTTCAACCATATTAATAGGCAAAAATGACTTTAGATAAACTAACATTTGTGCTTCATAGTTTTTTTTGTTTTTGTTTTTTTTTTATTGCTGGAGCGTTGTACTGTACAGACGTGAATTCACTTGTCCTTCAGCCTGAGGCTTATTCATTTAGCTTTTTGGTGTGAAAGGGCTTTTACAATTGCTAAAAATAGAGCTATTTAAATTAAAAACAAACAAGCAAGCCCTGTCCAGATTTAAAAAGTAACATGAAAGTAAAGCAAAAGTAACATAATGCATTACTTTCTATTAAAAAAATAATTAGCTACTTTTTAGAGAGTAATCAAAAATGTTAAAAACTTTTCCCAACACTGGGCGGAGCGACAGAAATCTCATATTTAACAAGGTATGCACAACCCATTTTAGTATAAAACAGGATATTTAATAAATATTAAGGAAAGACTTGATTTTATACACCTAGCTCATAAAGTTGTTTCAGGTGGTTGACAGGTGGTTGGAATGGAAAAACATTAAAAAAAAAAAAAAAAAAAAAAAAAAGGGCTTGATTTCAGTCAAACATGAACGCTTCGTCAGAGGTTGAGCAAGTTTTGATAATCCAAAGACATTTTTAACATCTTTTTCGACTATTGTGCATTGATGAATCATTCGCAGTAAGACCAAAAACATGCATTAACGAAGTAAAAAAAAGAAATAAATAAAAATAATAAATAAATATTAAAAAAAGTAATTTTGTGATTTCTTGATGTCCTCAGATGTACTTTTTTTCATTAAAAAAGATTTTGCGATAAAGCACACACCGGCATGTGCTCAGATTAAAGTCTTATGGGCATGTTGTCAAACTTGGCAGTATGCCAACACATCCCTCTTTCTAAACATATTTAAACATTATTCAGAAGAGCAATGGAAACTTTCTGCAGATGACATCTGTCTAGCAGACAAGCGAGCTTAATGCAGGTCTCTGAAAAGCTTTTCACAGAGAAGCAGCAATGGCTACTTTATGCCCCAGTATCGTCCGTCATGACAGATATATTTTGGACATGTATTAAATTTCAAAACAGAGTTTTTTTAAACAGGGGCCCAGCTGTTCATTCTGGCTTGGAAATGTGTTTATGTTTATGAAATTCTGGCAAAGAGCTGGACGTGACTGAGAGATGAAGGAGCTGATGCCAGCTCTACTCTCACACCCAGTGTGAGCGCAAGGACAAGGTTTTTGCACTCAGAGTTTTCCCACAAAACGCCCAAGAAACGCCTAGAATATATCTAAGAGACACCCCAGGCTTTCATCTGACTGTTTCTCACGTTTTCTCACAAGGCTCAGCCCTGGCTCTCAAAATGTTTACAATTATGCTTCTTTTTCTAATGCTTATTCCGGATTAGGTTTTACAAAACAAGTGCTTAATGAAAGAACTGCGTAATTGGGATTTCATTTGAGTGTATATCCACTCTGTAATTCAACCATTTTCATGCTTAGTCTTAATTATAGTTTCTGCAAGAATAAAAAATAGATTAGATTAAAAAAATTAGATGATAAAATAATAATAAAAAAAATTCCCACCTAAAACCCACCTAGAAGGATGCATTGCTGACCTTGGAGTTTATTAAGCTCAGAACTGCTTATGTATGGAATTTTATATACTGTACGGTGGCATCCCTTTGAACGAATCTGCAATTTGCACTGAGAGCAAGGAAGGCAGTGAGCCAACCACCCATTTAATAGCATGCTTCATTTAATAGCATACTCCAAGCCCTTCTGCACAAGAGCAGCCTGTCATCATTGAACATCACTGCAATGCAATCGCTGCAAATGCATGTGAGTACTGTGTTTATGCATTGACACACACTGTACAACCACACAAAAGGCACCAAATAACATAAAGTAGTACCTCAAGCCAAATGACTACTGGAATAAAGGGGAAAAAATCATTATTTACTCATTCTCAAGTCATGCCAAACCTGAATGATTCTCTTTCTTCTAGGAAACACAAAAGATATTTTTTATAGAACTTATAGTCTGTTCGTTCTTATAGTACAGAAGCAGTGATTGTCAAGCTCCAAAAAACTACAGTTCTTAAATATACAATAAAATAGTCTATATGCAAGCCAATCATGTTGTCTGTCTTTGTTTATGTTTCTGTTCATTTTTATTTTGTTTATATTTCTTTTTGCATTCAACAGATGATACAGGTTTGGAACAACATTAGTGTGAGTAAATAAATTATAGACTTTAAATTTTTGGGTGAACTGTTGAATTAGGAATGTAATGCTTTTAAATATGCACTTTAGCAGGTTGAAATATTTGGGAGAACGATTCAAACAACTATACCAGTAAAAGGGTAAGAATAGTGTTTTGATGAATAAAGCTTGTATAAAATGTATATATATTTATACAACAGTTCTTTCTGGTCCTCAAATCTGATTGGCTGAGATGTCTGCAATATTCTAGTGATATCAGAACTCCCATATTGGAACTTATATTACTCCACTTGCGGTATTTTTCACAGCTTCACTGCTTTTGTGTCACAGAATGTAGTTTTAACAGTTTTTAGACAAGAATGTACTTGTTTAGACTTTATTTACAGTAAAAAAGGCAGCTGTGGTTGGCAGAATTTGGCAGAAGTTTTAACTTAAATTTACATTTAAATACTGTACTTTCATTAAGTGATATAATGTTTTGTACCTTTGCAATATCAAATGTGGTGATGAGAAAGTCACATAATGAACCAAAGCCCATCACAAGTAAAAGCTGTTAAATATTAACATATATAGAAAGTGCACAGTGACTAACACAAACACTAAACACCATCATGGTAATACACATGAAACTGAAATAATGCAATAAACATTCATTTAACATTATATGTAACATACAACACTAATGTACAAAACAACAACAAAAAAAAAACAAAACCCATCAAATTTGAAATGTAATGCAGGGAATTCTGGGAATGTCAATATAAGGTTAATCACTGTAAATTATATGTTCTTCTTACTGAAAACGGTATACTACCATAAAATGACATGCAATGTCCAATACAGTTTTTCACCGTATATAGTAGGGGAACTTACCGTTAACCATTTAACAGGTTTTTACTGTAGCATTTTTACAGTCTTTTACCGTTAAATTCACGGTCATTTTTTTACAGTGTTCAAACATACGGTTTGGTAATAAAGATAACATCGTGCCTATGGTCGAATCACAGCCGTGCTGATATACGGACATATCGCACAGCTATTCTTTTTGTATTGCTTGTTTACGTTTTTATATGTAGTACAAGATTTGAAAACACAGCTGTTATAATAATATTGCCAACTGTCTTGGAGAAAGAAAAAAATATTTTCTTATGAAACTAACAAGATGTTTTTCACAGGGATGCAGCAGTGGAGATTTAACCTTCTTTGCTCTGAGAAAGGCGGTCTATGAAACTATGTGTAACATTTGCATTTCTCACAGGATGTGAGGACTACAGGAGTTGAATGGAGACGCTACTAGAATGGGCTGTTAAAGGTGTCGAACCTAGTTTAATCAGACCACCTATTGAGTCCTCAAACAGTCAAAACATTTCAGGACAACAATGGTTATTGTCCTCAAGCACGGGACCAGCACAGACCAGACGACTTTTAACCACTGACAGGATAGTACTTTTTGGCTTGTGCTGTAACCCTTTGTAATTTTGTGTTACAGCCTGCTTGTTTGTAATATTCAATAACCTTTTGTTCAAAAGATGTTCAGCACTATTCCTATTGGTTACAAAACATAAAGGCCATTTTATTTGCAAAGTCGCTGATCCAAGACATCCAATTCAACAGCCCATTTTCTAAAGTGTCAGAGTCTCTATAGCAATGGAGTCGAGGCAGTATGTTATGCCTGGGAAACGAGCCTCGGCCTGTCAGCCCACTGTTTGTATGTGTGTGTGTCTTGACATGCTTTTTAAGGACTTAATTACACGCAGCGGAGGGGTGCCCCCACACCAACCCTGACTGCCGGGATTGCGGGATGGGCGAAAGAGTTTATAATCACCTGGCAGCTCTTGCACACAACAGCGTGTGTCTGCTCCTCCTCTACATAGACACGCGTCTGTGTGTCTGTTTGACTGAAGGGTAGGGTTGGCAGTGTTGCCAGATTTTGCTAAAAAGAAACAAGTCCAGAGAAAGGGACCTGCCTCACCAAAAGAAGCAACAAGTCAGGTTTTTGTGCTCTTGGTGGTGGGTGGTTGGTGTTTTTTTTTTGTGAGTTAATGTCTAAAGCCCCCCATAAGAGACTCTGGCAAGGAAGAAGGTGTAATGCTTGTACTTGTGCTCATTATTGTGTAGTTATATAGTGTATGTAATACAACTTGTGTCCATTGAAGAAATTTAAGTGATACAATTTTCACTTGTTAGTCAGCTAATATTTAAACTGTAAGGATAATGTTTAGTTTAGTTTTTCAAGTTCATGTTAAAATAAGCAGACATGGCAACTTTGAGGAGTGGATAGTCGGATGGAGGGATGTTTTTGTGTGTGAGTGTGCGGAAGCAAGTCCATTCATGACTCACTATCAGTGTTGACAGTAAATGCTTCTTATGTTTCTGAGTGCTCTCTGATGAACCGTTATCACCATAATTTCAGCACGCTAATTAGATGCGTATTACTTTCAAGGCTTCGACATGACTCCTTGAAGATCTTGAGGATAGCATAATTATGTTTGTCTCAGATTAAAACTTCTTCACTGAACTGAGCTGGCATCAAGCTTATATATAGACACTACCATTACACACGCATAATACTCCACAGGGAGATTGTCCCACACTCCAATGCTTCCTTTTGTGAACTAATCCCTGTTGATTTGACCCCATATGCATGTGTCCCGAAGCCTCGGCCTTGTGCTCAACTGCTCTCCCAACCTAAGTAAAGTTTTGCTGTGATTAATGTAGCTCTTCAGTGTCAGGCTCTATGCATGGATAGACACAGTCACAGGCTGTCCAGTACAAGCAGGGCTACGGCACAGCAGACTCAGCCCAATGAAAACATCCATAAAGAGATAAGCTCCTGCTTCTGTTTATGAGGAGGTGTCTGCATGAAGAGAGATACTTTAATTGCTGGTTTAGTCCTTGATTTTAATGATTCTGTTACACCTTTTGTATGTAAAAAAAAAAGAAGAAAAAAAAAGCCCATAAAAATAGCAGATGGCAAGTCAGTTCAGTCAGTAGCCACCCCCAAGCAGCTATTGTCTATGTAGGCAATAGTCCTACATTAAGAGCTTGTATCTACACTACCGTTCAGAAGATTTGGGTTAATAAGATTTTATTTTTATTATTATTATTATTATTATTTAAAATTTTTAAAAAGCAATCATTACTTTTAGTAATTGCAACTTTTTATCTTACGGTTCTGATTTTTTTCCTGCAATTGCGAGTTCATATCTCACAGTTCTGACTTTTTCTCTTAGAACTGTGAGATATAAACTCACAACTGCAAGTTATAAAGTCAGAATTGCGGGATATAAAGTTGCAATTGTGAGTTATAAAGGCAGAATTGCAAGATATAAAGTAAGAATTACATATAACTCGCAATTCTGACTTTTTGTCTGAGATTTCTGCAATATAAACTATGAGTTTACATCTCACAATTCTGACTTCATAACTTGCAACTCTGAGAATAAAAATCAGAATACAGAGTTCATATCTTGCAATTATGACTTTATAACTTGCAATTGTGACATATCACACAAATCTGAGAAAAAACTCAGAATTGCAAGTTTATATTACGCAGTTCTGAGAATAAAAATCTGAAAAGCAAGTTTATATCTTAAAATTCTGACTTTATAGTATTGCAAGTTATTTTGTTAGAATCGTGAGATACTATATAAACTCATAATTTTGAGAAAATATCAGTCTTTTTTCCCCTCAGAACTTGACTTTACAACTCGCAGTTACAAGTTAATATATCGCAATTCTGACTTTTATTTCTAGCAATTGCGTATATATCCCATAATTCTGACTTTATAACTCACAATTGCGAGTTTATATCTTGCAATTCAGACTTTATTACTGTCAATTGTGAGTTTATAATTATATAGTGTATAATTTTGAGAAAAGAAGAAGAATTGTGTGATGTAAACTTGCAATTGCAAGAAAAAATTCAGAATTGTAAGATAAAAAGTCGCAGATGCTTTAAAAAACAATTTATTCAGTTGGTTAAATGGTCTTCCATTGTTTTTAACACTGATTAAAATAAGAAATTACTCCTGAGTACCAAAATAGTATATTACATTTCAGAAGGATAATGTGACACTGAAGACTGGAATAACGGCCGCAAAAAAAGGCTTTGCTATCGCAGGAATAAACTACATTTTAAATACATTTAAATAGAAAACAGTTGTTTTAATTTCTAATACTATTCGACAACATTACTGTTATTACTGTATTTTTGATCAAACAAATGCATCCTTGGTGAACATAAGAGCATACTTCTTTCAAAAACATTGAAAAATCTTACCAACCCCAAACTTTTAAATAATGGTGTACTTGAGTGGGAAAAGACCAGGACTAACCTCTTTTTGTTTCACGCTCTCGTAGGACTTGGATACTGGAGAGAATGTGGAAGCGATGGAGACGACTTTGGACCCCCAAAGCCACCAGATCCATCTCGGTAAAGTGCAACAAGTCCTAAAAAGAGACAAAGAGAGACAAGTGCTGGAACTAATGGCCATCTGTCATTCACACTCAAAAACAAACTTTAGAAAAGTGTACAGTTTAAGCTAGAAGTGTGTCATTACTGCCCATGCCCCGCCACTCCTCAAAGTCAGGCCTTGTGTGGCTTTCAAAACAATACATTCCTTTTGCTTCTGACACAACAAAAATGCACGGCTATGTTTTAGACGACATCTCTGCTTTCATGGTTCCTGGCAGGACAAAACAAGAGCCGTTTAATTGAAGGTTATGTGTTATTTTCTGCTGTTTAGTATTTACAGTGCACATGCCAAAGCATTCCTTCCCAAATAAACACTGACAAACATGCACTGTCACAGCATATTGGGTTATTTGGGACTGCCCGTAATTTGTCAATGCAACTAAAATGGGTTTGCTCAGATTTTTGTGGCTGCATTCCAAATTGCATACTGTCCATCCTAAATATGCAAGATTTGAATTTGTTTGTGCCTTGATGTTAGCTGTTCTGTGGATTGCATCTATAAGAATGTATGCTTTCATGGAAATCCCAAATATATTGGTTCTCATAAATTCCACAATTTAATACAAAGAAAAAGCATTTAAGATTGAATTACATACGACATTTTGAGGAAAAAAGCCTGAAATCTTATAAAACGTTTATTAGAATTTTTTTTTCTTGTAAAGTGTCAATAATTTGTTTTATTTTACACCAGTAAATGTTACTTTTAGAAGAATCTCAAAATTAACATCCACTTTCTGCTAATCATAATTGTTGTGATGCCTGACTATACTTATAGCATTTAAAGTGACCAACTAAAAGTTTTAGTATTATTTTTAATTAAGACAAAAGAGTAAATACAGTTTATAAGCTAAAAATTGCAATTGCAATTTTTATAATCATGTCCTTGTAATCTTAGTGCTGTTCTTTTTCATTATTCAAAGACCTTTATCAAGTCATTCATTAAGCGAGGATCCATGTGAAGACTGTTGTACTGAATTGGTGCAGTGAGGTGAAGCCGTGTTGATCTAACTTTGGAGAAACAGATGCATGCTGCATTGTTCATTTTGTGTGTTTTATCTCATCTGCTCCAATGGTTTCATCAAATGGATTCTACCCAGAATCTCCTACATCAGCAGCAAGCACTCTTTCCCACTGCCATGTCTCTGTTTTTACAGGCTAGTTTGGGGAAAGCAAGAGAGAGGGTGGTGGACAGGGACGGACAGAACGGCAGACACAAAGAAAGCCAGTGAAAGACATAAGGCCACAGTGTGGGAGAGAGAGGGGCCAAGAGATGGAAAACGAAGGGATAGCATATGCTGGTAAGGGCCCATTGTTCATCTGCCTTCATCCCACAGCTAAAACCCACAGCTGAATCCAACAAGCCATGACAAAGTCTCTGCACCCTCAAACTCTTTATTTACCATGTGTGGTCGCATATGCGGAGACTTCAAAAACATGTCACTAAGCAGCTATTCAGACACCTCACCTTGAGTGGGCAGGTAGATAAGAGATATGCTATTTGTTGTTTTGGCAGCAGGCTTGTTGATCTTACGCCAGTGTCCTATGAGGTGGGTGCTTTCAGTGTTTGTGTGTGTGTGCCCACAGATCCTCATGAAACACTCATATTTTAAACATTACTAGTTGCCCTTATAAAAAAAATTCCATAGTAGTGTGATGGTATCAGATGACAAAACTATGGTACTTTGATATGATAATGATGATAATGGTACTAAATGCATGTTTGTGCACTCAGAATTTAACTGACAATGCTTTTGAAATTCTAATTAAATTCCTGAATTTTAATAAACAGGATTCAGAATTGAAATTTATAGACGCTATATAGATGTGTAAGTGTTTGTGTGTAACTCAAATCAATTATAAAATAACGAGAAAACACCTCTGTCACCACTGGTTTACGTGGTAATGGATGCTCAGTAGCTATTTTATTGGTGCTGTTCTTCATCCAGGCTTTACCCTGCACTCCATTAGTGAGCTGGAATCACTAAAATACGAATCAGCATTAATGTGCATTACACAGTGTAATCAGTGAGCCTATAATGGACATGTGGTCATCTCAGTCAACGCTGCTGTTTCTGATCCACTGTTCATTTATTCTTGACAGCTGAGTGTCTTTTTTCCTAGTGTTTCTGTTCTTGCAAAAGATGTTGAGCTGGTTAAATTGTAAAGTGGATAAGACAGTGACTTTTACAGCTCCTATAAATGTTATTTGTGGAGCATACAGCGAATTATTTCAGAGCAACTGGACTTCTTTATAGGGCATTGAAAATGAGCCACCTGGAGCTCATCTCATGTGTGACAAAACAGGTGGTGATCGACATTTTTCCATTACATACAGCTATCATGGTTCTGGCTAGAATGGAAGTGAAAATTATGTTTTGATGTGCAAATGCATTAATGTAAGGGTGGCCGATCCCGCTCCTGAAGGGCCTGTATAAATCATTTGCAACTTGCTCCAACACAGCTGACTTAAATTTCTTAGTGATCTTGAGGATCTTGATTAGCTGGTTAAGGTGTGTTTAATTACGGATGGAACGAAACTCTGCAGGAAGGTGGTTCTCAAAGGAATGCATTGGACGGCCCTGTATTAATGTAAATAGATGGCCAAAAATTAGTCTGAAATTATTATCTATAATTATATAATTATATTTATATCTGAGTATTAGGAGGGACATAAACCTTTAAAAAGCGATATAATCGGGTCCCCGGTGCATCTACCAACCCAGAAAACGTGAAAAAGACAACCCAGTAAATTTGTTTTGGTAAGCCTTCACTGAGATTTCGCTTCCCCGTGACGTAAAAAAGGGGATTTTATTATAATATTAGGGTAATTCCGTGCAAATGTCAACCTTACCATGAAAAAAAAGTTTTTACCAACGGTTTTTACTATACTGACAGCACAGATGTCTACATTTGGTGGTTCAAATACCCATGTGAGGTCTCTCTTATAGTTTTTAAAACATTTTTTTTTTATTTTTAGTGCATGATTTTCCATAGTCTGGTAAGTGCTATTTTCAGGCTTGTCACATCCATAACAGTACATATTCCTCATAAATAGACACAACAAAATTAAAATAAAGTAACAATTATATGTTCTGTGAAGAGCCATCACTTCTCTATTTGTTGGATATTATTGCATCTGGTTTGTGCATTTTAATTCACAGAAAGAAAAGCAGAAGGTATGTAGTCTCTTAAAAATGGTGTCCTTTTTTGTCACATCCATAACACATGATTATTTTTCTTTATAACATAGAAAACTCGTGCATAGACTTATATTTTTCTGATGGTTAGACTCTATAACAAAGGTTTAATAAAATATAAGCATATATATATTTTATATATATTGGTAACACATACATTCTCTAAGCACTTATATGTCACATCCATAACGCTGGATTTACCACCCCTTAATCTGCATGTTTCCATCCACGCCGCCGCCGCTTATTGTGTTTTCACAAACGAAAACGGTGTACCAATTGTAACGCCATGGCCAAATTTCGAGTAAAGCACGCTAACTTTTCTGTCATAGGCTGCACAGACGAGCACAGAAGACTATTTAGAGTCCCAGCCTTAGAGGAGACAAGAGAGTATTTTTTTATTGTATATTACACTGTTGCCACACAGATCTAATAGAGGGTTTGCACACGTCACGATTTGGTCAGTTACTTGGATGCACGGCCATTTTGGCAATACTCTGATCTGATGCAAATAATAGCATGTTTTTGTATCTCAATTGTGTTTTTAACATAAACTTGTGTGTATTTGACAGTTTAAGTGCAATAAATCATAAAAAAAGAACTTAGTTTAGTACTCACATGCTGTGTGACAGCTGCTTTCAGTGCACGTGCTTTGAATGTGTGTGCTCAGAAAACCATATATCAGAAGTTTAAACTAATATGGTTTAAGGGTGCTTTCACAACGAAACTTTTGATCCGAAACAGGGATTAAAAATATTACAATGTTGCCTTTTATTCTTGGTGCGGTTTGCTTTCACACAGCAAAGTTTCTAAACGGACCAAATGTGTTAAAGGGGTCATCGGGTGCTAAGTTCACTTTTTCATGTTGTTTGAACATTAATGTGTGTTGGCAGTGTATGTACAAATCTACCCTATAATGATAAAAATCCATGCAGTGGTTTTTAATTAATCAGTAAAAATAATATCCCCTTTTTCAAATCGAGCCGTTCTCAGATGCCTGTCGGTGTGCCGTCACACCCACAGAGGCCGCTCCCACAATAGTTGATTGACATGAGCTCTTACCTTAGACCAGCTGTCACAGT